>WEIT01028446.1:45474-73082 GCA_013389985.1 Dryoscopus gambensis | reverse complement strand
CCGTCATTTCTGATGTGCGAGGGTGGCAAAGGCCAAATGCCTTGCTTTATAACTTCCCCCAGTACATAGTGGGTCACATTTTGAAACATTTACTGCACAGCTCCTGGAACACCATTTTTTCTGCCAGTTTATTTGGAGAAGTTTGTATGGGGCAGCATGCCTTGGCAATGCAGAATACTTTATAGGTTGTGCTTTATGCCTAATCTTTGAAAGAGGTGAAGCTGGATAACATATGAGGATATGTTTATGGAAGAACAAGGGGACTTCACTCTTATTTGTACATACTTTGAGGCTTATGCTGATGTATTTTGAACCCCAGCATCATTTCAAAAATGTTGAGACTGCATGATTAGAGAAGCAGATCCTGTTGTCTTCTCTGCAATTTTTCTTATGTTTGGCTTGACTCTAATAAGGGTGAACTTTTGTTCATCATTTTTATTCTGTTTTGATGATGTTGTATAGTACCCCAAGCACCTCAGCCATGCCAATAGGGCTTTATAAATAAGTTATTAATTATTATTTGCATATATTAAAAAGAACATCTTCAGAAGCAAAGAATTTTCCCACTTAGAATTGCTTTCCTAGAAGAAGTCTGATTAGTAAAAGGTTTCATGAATATTTAACTGCTTTTAAGATGATTTAACAGCAGTAATCAAGCAGAGAAACTACCATCATGGTATCTGTCTCCTCTCTAAAGGCTCTACTAGCAACTTCTCTGCAGGACACAGATGGTCTGTGGGCCAAGGTTTCAGAACCAAAGTACTAATCAATTAAGAGAAGAAAGACAGCACCATCAGTCATTTTGGAGAGCTCATTCTTTCATTCACAGAACTCTCATAGTGGTTTCTCCTTTAAAAGAATAGCCCCTTTAAGAAATACTTTTAAAAGCAATCATCAGTTCTCACTGGAAAAAAAAATTATATATCTTAAAGTTTCTATGCAGAGAAAAAAAGCAGGTTTTTTTGGTGAAACCCAGACATGAAAACAACAAGTGGAGTTTCTGCTTTGTAACACACAACCTTGCCAATGTGTGAAAGTAGAACAAAGTGCTAATCAGCTCAAGGCACCTATGTTGGAAAGCTTCTGTTCAAATGACTATTTGGTTCACTAATAAATGAAAGGAAAGCTTTAAACAAAAAATTGACTTATTCGTTTTGTACTAGCCCTCCACAAGCTGGCCTATTACAATTACAAACAATGTGTAAAATAAAACGAAGGGAAAAGTGACAGAAGAAAAGGGTAAAGAAATTATAAAGAATTCTTAAAAAAAATAGAAAGCATTAAAAGTATCCATATAAGAAAAAAATGCAAGTAATTTCTTTCAGAGCCTAACCAAAGTATTTCTAAGACTTTGCTTTCAATGGTTTCCTTCTGTTTGGCCCTCAGTTTGCTCTTGTATGCATCCAATGATAAGCTGCAAGCATTTATTCCTCCACCAGCAAAGAAAGTGGAGTGAGTTGACTTGACCTTATAACACGGTGAGTATGGCCCAGCATCCTGTGGGATCAAGGAGTCACAGGTTTGTTCCCACACTGCTGTTGCTTCTACTTCTTGTGTGTGTATCCAGATTCTGCTGACAGTGCTTTTACCCAAATTCCAGTGGATTTGAATCCAACAGATTATTACAAAGTTTGAGACACTTTCCATATTGTTTTACCAGTTTTTAAGTTCTTGCTGTCACAATGGGCCATTTGACCACTTGACACTGTGCTTCATCATGTAGGAACCTAACCTGAGAGTCCGGATTGAAAGCAGGACATTTTTTTTTCCAAGACTGCCTTAAAACAAGGGTACCTGTCCCAAACTGGCCCTGGAGGATGACTGCCCATGGCTGCTTGTTGCACGGACTAATGTGCTATTTTGGAGGGAATCTTCACTTTTCTCCTGCTGGATTCTCCTCCCTGCATTGTACTGTGAACTCTGGCAGTCAGCAGGACTGGGGCACAGGCAGGCCATGAGAAACCTGCTCAGGAAGGGTTGAGTTTCCCAAGCAGCTGCCTTTATACCTTTCCTTCCTCTGGGGAAGAATCAGTCATCTTTCTTCAACCTAAGAGGAGAAAGCAGCTGAATCTGTGTCCATACTAGAATGTAGTATTCAAGCTGTCTAACGAGGTGATCTGAGAAAATTAACTCAATAATTTCCTAAATTTTCCCCAAAATGCAGCATCACTTCTTTTCTCTCTCCCTCTCTCCCCTTCTCTCACTATCAGTCATGTTTTCAACACCCTAATAACTCAGATTTCTGAAACTTATGGTGTCTTTAAAAACCCTACACCATTAGTGTGCACCTTTGTTTAAACAATTGTTAATGCTTTACCTCTTGCTTCTGTCATGAAATGATTTTTCTTTGGATGCTGAAGATGTTCCTCAATTTCATTTTTTTAATTTATCCCCATTACTTTCACTGGCAAGATTCCAGGGAATAGGATGACGCCTCTAGAAGAAATGGTGTTGACTGTCTCTGCAGTTTCATTGGCATTATGGTCCAAATCCCAACTGGCTCTGGATCAGCCATTCAAGGTCAGGAACAGAGTACACAAGAAAATGATGGATATTAAACATTTTCATTGGCTTTGGATGCAGAAGGATTTTGCTTTCTGAAAACTAAATGTTGAGTCACTTTAACCTGGTGGGATTCTGATATGCCCAGAAAATTTTCCCTGGATTTGCCGTCCTGAAAGCTTTTCCTCAGAAGGAATTAGTAACCTGAATCTTTCATTTTTAGCTATTTCACTTGCCTAACCTTAATTACCCATAACAGAGATCCAGGATGTAGAAGGAAACGTTTGTTAGCTTTCCTAGGAGAGCCTCAAGAAGAGAGAGCTGAGCTGTGCCCTGCAGCCATTGCCTGCTTCTGTATGCACCCAGATCAATAACTAAAAGGGTGCAAAGCCAGTCGGCCACCAGGGCAGCAGCATCTCTCCCCACTAATGAGGGTGACCTTTCCACCCACTGCTTCACATGACTGAAATCAGGGGAAATTAGTTTACTCAGCCCAGAACTTATATAACTGGTGACGCTCAGGGTGAAATTCCTGCTCATGGTGTGATGAATGCATTGTGGATCTATTTGAAAAATTGTAGAAATCAGGCTGAAGATAAAAGGGCTGCAACTAAACCAGCTAGATCCTCTGTAGTTTCTGACAGATAGGTGAAGAATAATGATGTCTCCAAAGCATCTGTCCTTCCGTTTGGAGAATTACACATTTAACCGTAAAAAATCACTGCTGCTGAACCAAAGGTCCTGCTGCTTACACCATTTACAAAGGCCCTTAAAATTATGGACGAGAACACAGTTCTGTGAAGAAAGGGAGACTGCTGTGTGGGTTGAAGGGTAACATTTAAAAGCTTTGCTCATCCCAAAGCAGCCGCATCACTTCTCATTGGCTGTTATACTCAAGCTTAAAAAAGGGACCTTGAGAGATTAATTATGTATCCAGACAGCTAGTTAATCAATCCATTCAGTACTAAACTCTTATACAGTAGTTGATATATTTATGGAATACTGTAAATATTTTAAATAAAAAGGAAGGGGAATTTCAATGCCACTTCTATTTTACCTTATTACAAAAATGCAAGTTCAAAGAAAAAAATCAGTTAAACATATTACATTAAGTTACAAACTGAAATGCACTTTTTTTTCTTATGTAGGCCTACTGCTTTCACTTGAAATAGAAATGATTACTTATTATAAATGCAAAATGCAAAATTAAAACGGGATTCAAGAAAAAAAAAATCTTCCTTTATCTTGTTTAATCCATGAAGTCATCATTTTTTAATGGTAAGTTTTCAAAAGAATTTTTCCATAACTTGCCTTTTAAAAGTTAACTTTTTATATCTGCCAGAGATAGCAAATAGCCTTAGTGTGCTATCATGATGATTTTTCCCTTCAAATATTTTAAAAAAACGCTGCATGAATACACAATGCAAAAGACCTAAATTTCTTTAGCCCAAATCCAGTTATATCTGGAACTATATAAACAATAAATGGCTTGTTGGTAACTGCAAGAAAAGTTCACCTTTTTTGTTCGATTATGTTAAATTCCCACAAATGGTAATTTAGACAAATATAAGAAATGGAAAGAGGCACTATAACAGCTGTGCCTTTATTTGTTACCCTTGGGAATCTATTGAATCTCAACAGTCTTATATACCTCAAGTTTTCCATATATGCTAAATCTGTGTCTGACCTTATTGGTTCATGAATAATAAGAATACACAGCATTTTTCCCTTTAAAATTCAAATCTTCTATGAGTTCAACATAACAGTAGGTTCAGGGCACTAGAATACATAATGGGTTGTCTTTAGGTGAATGTGTAAAAATATATCCTTATTTTAGTTAAGAACAAAATCTATTGTTTGACTAAAGTATGTCCTAATATTCATTGTTAAAAAACGACCTTAAATAAAAAATTCAGAACAGAAAATTTTCTAGGATTAAGAAGAATAGGAATAGGATTTTGAATTAGATCCTGGCATTTGATGTATATTTCTCAGCACGACATGCTGGACGAGCCAAAAGCCAGCTTCACTTTAACCTGCCATTGCACAGCCAGAAGGTGCCTTGAAATAAGGATAAGAAGCAAAGCTCCACTCCCTACATTTGATTTAGTGTCCTGCTTCCTTCTAGAGAGCTTTCTGGGCTCTGCAACTTTCTCTGACCAATATCTAATGAAGTGTTTCTGATAAACTCAGAAACTCAAAACATAAGCCAATAGACCATGATTTAGAACATTAGAATATTTCTGATAAGTGGATAGTGTCCTCCTGTATTTCCAAGACCTTTCTACTGGGCATTATGTCTTTTTCAAACTTTCAGTTAACTTCCTTCTCAATAAATCTTATATTTAAATAAAGTACATTCTGGTAGCTCTTCTCTTCCCAGATGTCTCAGACCTTAGGGCTTTTCAAGGACTGTAGCATCTATCAGTCTCTTAATCTCCCTCCCATACCAAGGGCATACTGGTTTCCCATCTTTCATTGATTATCTTGCCCTCAGGCTGTCCCACCTGGCTAAGAACCATTGAAGTTGGTCTTCGCTGCTCCTGCTCTGAATGAATATGCCTCAGGTCCTTAAAGCAGATACCTCACCCACTGTAATATCCAGTGATGCAGGAATTTCAGATCAACACCTAGAATCCATAGCTTCTCTGCACACTGTATCAATCTTACATCATACTTGGTTTCTCAGACTGCATTCTAGTGATTTATAAATCACAGGGAAATTTGGAGCCATTAAAGAGCTGACACGTTACAAGGATACTTCTCGGAAGTTATCACTCAACTTTGGGCCACAGAGACCCAGCTACAGAAAAATTTCACAAGTACTTCGGCTGGCCGCATTTAGGACTGCTACAAAGGTCTCCTGAAAACTTATTAATTAGTTATAACCAAAATCTCTGGTAATCTCAGATAGAAAGTACTGATGTGTATGTGCAAATGAAAACAAATGTAGAGTATATCGTTTCCATAAAAGAAAATCAATTAAACAGTTGTGACTTTTTTCTGCCCAGTGAAATCTAGAAAAAAAATCAAAACGAAATAACAAACCAAATAGAAATCTCGCTGTAAATCCGTATTACAACATGCCTTATGATGGAGAAAGTATAGCAGTAGTGTGCAGAGGTGCCACCAAGAAAAGGTTACGATTGCATTTCTCCCATTGAGGAGACTGCAGGTAGTGAGTGAGGTGCAAAATGCTGCTTATCTACTGAGTTTGGTGGGCACTGCACTGTGATTCTCTGGTCAAGATTATCACCTCTCGGCCTGGAATATTATGTGTGGACTGTAGGAACATGGACCCTTGCTCCTGTTGGCTTGACCGACACATGTTTAGCTTTGGGTTGCTTGGTAAGCACATGTAAGGGAGAGGCCAAGCCTGTACGCCGCGGTCACTGACCACATCCAGGAAGTGCAGGGCCGGTGGAGCGTCACCTCTCTCTGATGGCTGCACTGACCCCTGCCACTCTCTGTGACCAGCAGTCCTGGTGGGCAGGCAATGTGTTATCCTGCGGCTGGGTGCCAGTAGGCAAGGTCGCTGGGCAAGGGAGGCTGCAGGCATTTGGCCACAAATACCCAGCAGGACCACTCTGGTTGTATGGAGCAGTGGGATGGAAAAGCCGGCAATGCCAGGCTTATCTCTACCCAAGAAGCTTTGACAGCTTCACCAAAGGGTTTCTGAGCCCCTGAACAAAAAGATGTTCACACCACACCACTGCCAAGGGTCAAGCATGTACCACTTTGGGCATTGCCCAGAGCATCAGCCAGTGGTGAGGTGTTATCATTTGCTCCTAAAACCTGAGCCCTAATATAGTTTACCTCAAACACTTATTTGTCTTCCTTATCTGTAAAAGCAAAGCAAACTAAAGACAGCTGAAAGCCTTAATTAAAATAACCTTTTAAAATTATATATGTTCTGTCTCATAAAAATTAAAATTATGAGGATTCATTAGTACTCTTTTTAGAAATTATAGTAACACTTATGCATGGTTTGGGAGCCTAAAAAGTTTATGCCATATTTTTTTCCCAATTCTTTCTATTTTTGTTTTCTTCAGGATGAAATAAAAATATTAATAAAATGGAGGGAAAATAAAATAGGAAAAACTGCCTGTACTTTTAATCTTGTTTTTTGAATGAATAATAAAAAAAAAATCTGAAATCTGAAACATGGAATAGATAATGAAATAACACTTTTAGGTTTATAACTGCTGTTAGATATGAGGATTTTTTTCCTAGAAATCAGCTTGCTTTCTAAATGTCTTTATTCAAACCCTATTATGCTTTCTTCACTAGGTTTTGGACAACAAAAAAAGGAAAGGAAATAAGATAGTTGCTGTCACATAAACAGACGCTTATGAAAAACACTGTATCTCCATTCTAGCTGCATTAATATAGTACAGTGCTTTTCCTCTTTACATACATTTAAAAGGGAAAGTAGAGTTATGTCAGGGATTTTTTTTTTTCCCCTTGGTGTGGAAAAGTGACAACACAACTGACAAGCACAATTCCACTACATAGTTGATGACAGTCAGTTTTATACATATCTCCTTCAAAAATTTCTGTCATAGCCCTTTTATCAAGAAGTCAGCCCTTCTACCTCCCTGCTCTGATGTATTTACATCTTTAAAAAAAAAAAAAAAAAGAGAGTTCTAAAGTATTGCAAAGGGTCCTGTAATGACATTCATATGAACACTAGGAGTATGGTGCAAACTCAGAAATACAAGGAATGTCCCAAGTGTAAGCCTATTTAATGGTATGTGTGCTAGACTACCTTTGTGCTGATGCAGAAAAATTGTTACAATAAAACAAAATGCTGTTGGGATTGAAGTAATTATATTATGTCTTTTAGACTTCTCTTAGTGGAGCCACTTCATCCCAAACTAGAGTAATTCACTTAAGAGGCAAGTATCACAGATAAGCTGACAGCAATGCCGATTCACATAACATAGAATAAAAAACTCTGTATGTGACAGTCTGGACTGGGGATACACTGATAAGAGGAATTGATTTTGTATTAGTTATGTGAAGAACTTTGAGAGGACAAGCTCTGCAGAATTGATCTGTAAATCACTAGAACAAGAAGCAAAATTAGCAAGCAGTCTTCACTGGCTTCATATTTATTTGTTATTTGTTTAATATTTTAGGGAATTCTGCAAACCAATGGACTGGTGCAGAACAGTTCTCCAAAGTCCTGTTTGAGATGAGTAAACAGCTATCTGGGTATATCTCCTGAGATCTTTCTCCGTTCCTCCTTGCAAAAAGCATATGTATACTAAGACCAGAATTTCTAAGTGATTTGAGAACCAAATGGAACTTAAGACATTTACCTTTAGTCATTAGGTACTGTACTTACGTTAGACACCCTGCTTGTATCTTTAGGTGTCAAAGTGCTTCTTCATATGTGAAAATACTTTTGTGAAGGTTTTCAAGGTGCAATTTAGTGAAGTTCAGTGAATATACAAATTGATTTTGAAGCTCATATCCATTTGTGCTGACCAAATTCATCCTATCAATTTTTGTGGAAAAAGAACCAAAAAAGAATATTTGGGTATTCATGTAACTTTGAAAAAAAGCAAAAATGGGACAGCCTATTTATAGAGTGTTATTCCTTGTTATTGATCTCTTGTTCAGGTTACTAAAAATCACAAAAATTAGATGTTAAAATTATTACACATACTCAAATGCCTTCATTTATGGGCACTACTCTGCCACATACATGTCTATCTCACATTCCCTGTGACCTTTTGCCAGGGCAAGATAAGTTTGTGTTGGTGCCTAATCTCCCAGTGAGTGTCTGATCTGTGTATGTGCAGAAAGTATTTGGCCTGAGGTGCTTCAACATGAATCACTTTTCCCATTGACTTGGTCACCAGTTTATTTGTCCTTCACTGTGAATGAATGGGCATATTTTCAGCTGAAATTAAATGAGCACAGGTACTATGAACCAAGAGAAAGATGTCTTAAAGTGTGTTACTAAATATTTATACACTTCATCAAAGGCTCAGTGCTCTTACTGTGCAACTCATAATCCTTGTCTCGCCATGGCCATATCTATTTTTAAATTCTCCCTTTTTTCCCATAATAGTATTTTAGATAAAAAATAATTGGGTACTTAAATATTTCTAAAGCTAGCAATTAAAAATTACTTTATTGCATAACCAATATATCTTGTGATGAATACATTAGGGGAAAAGAAGACTGCCAAGCAGTTCACAAATTAGAATCCAAATACAAGTACCATGTTTTCTGCATACTCCTTAAAACAGCACAAACCTCTTTGTTGTGTTATTGAAGTCACTGATGAGACAGTAGAAACATGGTCATTTACTGTGAATTCCATGTTCTGTAAATCCCAACCAGTAGCAAAAATGTGTTTAAGCTGGATAAGTCTCTATAACAAAAATCTAAAACTCTTTTCATATCAGAGGAACCAGTTCTGTGTCTACAAGGAAGGTAAGGAACTGTGGTACTCTACATTAAGTAGACCCACTCCTCGTGGGTCCCTTCCAACTCCATATATTTTATTATGCCATCATAAGCACATTTATTTGTTAGTTTTGAGTCCACCAGTTGTATCATTATACATGCGTAGTTGTATTCAGCATAAGCTCCTGACCTGTAATGACTGGGTTATTTCAAACTGTTAAGGAACAAAACTTATCCATCAGTGGTCTAAATTGCTATCAGAATGAAAGAGTAATTTGTGATAGGAAAGGATTTTGAAACAAGGTGAACTCACTCTTTCACCTTCTGTAAATTGCAGTAGAGCAATTACAACAGACCTAACTATCTGAGGACACAGTAAGGATTTGTGGGAGATAATTAGTAATATGAAATATTCAGACTACATAATTCCCACTTATAATACCTCAGGTGGTCTGCAAAACTTTTTGGAAAGGCTAACAGCTGAGGGCAGTTTTCATTTAAGCAAAACTGCACTACCCAGGGCTCTGTAAAAGGGCCTTGATATGTAAAAGACTAACCATATTCAGTCTCATGATAAGAATATTCAAATGCACTGCAAAGATGGGGCATGACTCTATATCATAGTTGCAAGAGCACCCAGCAGGTCAAAACTTGAGTCTGACAACTGCTTTCAGGATTACTAATGCATTTTTACCATCTGTGATACATAATAGATAGGAACTGTCTTTGAAGCCTGAGTTAGACTCCCGTTCCCAGGCCCTATGCTTCCCGACCCTGTGACTCTTATTTTCTGTGGAACAGATATGGCTGAACAGAAAGGATAGAGTGTGTTCCTCTGCGGTATTTCTCCTCCCTTCAGCATTACCCCAGCAGTAGTTCTATTTAGCTGATAACACTGCTAGCTGATGACTCTTCAGGCAAAGAAGAGGATCAAGCCTGACTACCTTCCATTCACTTGGGCATGAACCATAAGGCTGGACTGTGAAAGGAGAGCTAAAATCAGCCCTGCCTCCCCGATGTTGCATTGCAATTGCAAAAGTCTTTTTTTTTTACTTAAAACAGGTATCTCCCTACCTTCACGAGGGTAGATGGAAGTACCTCTCCACAGCCCCGAGTAAGTGTAATGAAAACATATCCATTTGCTTGGAATTTTGAACTGGCAGACTTTGAGCACCACACATTACACAGTCTGCACATGTAACATTGCATCTTCTCTGCTTAGTTTTATGGGGTGGTTTGGGTTCCGTTCAAATACTCTATGTCCTCCTGTGCACTGCCTAGAGACCTTAAATGCCTGTTGGTCAGAAAGAATCCAAATACTAGAAAGATAGGTATATCATCTGAGTTAGCAGCCAGAGCCACTGTTTTGCCACATACCCACGAAGCAGCATATTTCTAACTGTTGTGAGTTCACTAGGACTGACTTCATGAGGTTACTTCAAGCACCAGAGATGGTGCTGTCCTGAAGACCTAAACTGTCTGGCTAAGCTGACCCAGTTGGCGCTTTAAGAAAAAGAGAGAAGTTGGAGGTAACATTTAGGTTTTACTTAAAGTGTAAAGAACTCTGAAAAATAACTACCTACCATGCAAAAAGGCTAACTTCTGGCAAACTTGCTCTTTTCCTATGTAAACCATGGGAAGACTCTTAGATTTTCCTCTTTTTTTCTGATCTCTTTATAAAAGGAGGGGCCTACTTAGCTAGACACACACCCTGGCAGGGTTGGAGTTGACCTGTGGATATGGCTACGAATTTTCAGAAATAAAATTCTGAGGGGGGAAAATTTATGTTAAAAAGGAGTACCCATTAATGTAAATATTTCAGGACTTTAATATTTCACAAGAGAAAATTTTTCTGGGTTCGTTACAGGTTTTCATAATGGCTTCAGCTTATTTTCCAAAGACTAAGCACAGCTTCAGGTGCTGTTTTGGAGGAAAGCAATGCTGTCAGAAGGACTTCCAGTATGATGAGAAGATTTTGGCAGAATATGCAGTGACTCCCGGAACAGCCTTGCCAAACATCCTGACACAAAAACATTCTTTCTTGAATTTAAATATGCCTTGGTTTCCTCAGGTATTACTCATCACATCTTCATGCATGTAGTGATCTTATTTGAAATGATAACATTTACTATAAAACATTATTTCATCTCACTAAAATATATGTCAATGAACTCTTCATATTCAATCATATGAAGGATTATGATTATAAATTCAAACACATCTTTTCATGATTAGAATCTACGTCTCTCTTGAGTACTTACCAACTGTGTGACATTTTTTTTTATGACTGGGGAAAAGAGCTTGCCCCTGGAAACAGAAGAGTGCTCTAAGGAATCTTCTGAACGTCATTTTCTTTCAAAGTTTCTTAGTCAAGACATTTAGCACATTTGATACAGTTAATGAAGAATTAAGCTAGTACTCCTGGCTGTCCACTTACATTTTTCTTGACTAAAAAACCTTGAGGTAGAAGGTTATGCTAGTAGAAGACCTGGCATGACTCATTTTGATGTGAGTGAATCATTGGTATGAATTCATGGATGGAGTACAGTATGATGGTCTCCACCTGTCCCACCCCTCTGTATCTGCTTGATGTGTTCCTGTTTCACTTCTTGATGTGAAATAGAAAATAAGAACTATTCCAAAATCCTCTAAGAGAAAGCCAAAGAATTTCCATTGCAATAAAAATCTGATTATGTGAATTAAATTGTACAGATTCAAAATATGGATACCTATCTGGACTGTGACATAACACACTCTTGGAATATGATGTGTAAATGAACAGTTTGAAAATGTGTATGTGTGTTTTGTTTGGTTTGGGTTTTTTTATGTAATTGAACTGTTCCCATTTTATGAGTAAAATTTTTTTGAATTCTTTGATCTTTAGATGTCTTTGTGTTTATGAGATCGGAAACAATTTCCATCTAACTGTAAAGCTGAGTTATAAATAACTAAAGATTCAGTAATTTTTTTTTTTTTATTAAAGACTCTTATGTAGACCAGTCCAGTGGAAAAATCCAGGCTTTAAATAAAATATTTAAGCATAAGCAATTCTTTATGCTTCTGATTCTTTGTGCACGATAGCCAATTAGGCTTCTTGTCTGTATCCGAATGATGCAATTTTGAACGCTGGAATATTACCTTACTTCCTGGTGACTGAGAGTGAATTTTCAAAGTGGTGCATGAGATACAAGGGCGCAAATCCTGTTAGTAGCTAATGGGATTTTTCTGCACCTCATGTTTGTCACACTGTGAGACCCAGCCTTGAGATTTTCAATATCTGTATTTGTCCAGAGATGACGTCTTGTAAATATAGACCCTTCTCAATTGCCTTAATGACCTGTGTTTGACGGGTTAAACCCATAATTACTTAATTGATCTTTCAGATATCTAGTGTTGTTTCCTATTCGTATCCTGTTTTCTACTCTTATCCCTCTCTCGTAAGAAAACAAGACACCTCCATGCATCACCGTGAACATCTTCAAAGAAAGTGGGACACTGACATATCAACTTGAGTAATTTCTAATTTCCCTGGGAAAAGAAACTCGGGCTTTTCATGGATATGCTTACACACATGCTTCCCTCCAAGAATACAAGTAGTCCTATTCAACTAGGTGGGAGAGGGGAGCATGATTAAATGTGTAGAAAGGAACAGACAACATTTCAAACCCCTAAAATATTTCCTGTCATGATAGACCTGATGCACTTTACTAATCTGGTTGCTTATCGTAGGTATTTTCATTCTGTATTAAATTCTTTCTGTGTGACTCCTGCAGATGCTAGAGAAAACTGTCTGAGGCAGTTAACTATTAACATCTATGTCTTCAGTGTTATCCTTAAATGTTTTCTGTTTCTCGTTCTTCTAATTCTCGATATTCCCTTTCCCGCAGGAATGTCAAATCTCTTATTTCTTGAAAAAAAACCACATCACAGTAAGACCTTGATGAAATCAAACACTGAGTTCCCAGCACAGGAAGAACATCGACCTGTTGGAATGAGACCAGCGAAGGCCACAAAGGTGATTAGAGGGATGAAGTACCCCTCCTATGAAGACGGGTTGAGAGAAATGGGATTGTGCAGCCTGGAGAAGAGAAGGCTTCAGGGTGACCTAACTGAGGCCTTCCAGTTCCTGAAGGGAGTTTACAAGAAAGAAGCAGAGAGATTTTTGCAAGAGCATTTAGTGACAAGACAAGGAGGAATGGATTTAAACTGAAAGAGAGTAGCTTTAGATCAGATACCACAAAAAATTTTTTTACTGTGAGGGTAGGGAGGCAGTTGAACAGATTGCACAGAGAAGTTTTGGATGCCCCATCCCTGGGGGTATACAAGGCCAGTCTGGATGGGGCTCTGAGAAAGTTGGTCTCATGGAAGGTGTCTCTGTCTAAGGTGGGGGTGTTGGAACTAGATTATCTTTAAGGTCCCTCCCAACCCAGGCCCTTCTACTTATTCTGTGAAATAGTTGCCATTGTCTAATTCATATTTTAGAGAAAAAAATCCAGTCTATTTCTTTTAAAATATTGTATGGCAAAGATATTTTGGGAACATACAATAAAATAAATGAGTGCCCTGGGTTACACTGTATTCTATTTCCATCTTCATGAGCTATTGAAAATCAGGTGTGGCAATGTTCCCTGCCTCCTCCCTCTGGGCTATCATCTGCTGATGGCTGTTCCCTGCCTCCTCCCGCTGGGCTATCTGCTGTTAACGGCCCATCAGTGCCTTATCTCATAACTCATCATCCCATTGTGAGATGCTCCACCCGGGGAGAGGAGCCGGGCATTCCCACCTGGATAAAAGATTGAGTGTTTTGCAAGAGAGACAGAGTCTTTCCCACTGGATTTCCAGAGGACAGGAGCTACACAACCACCACTGGACTTTCTGAGGAAGACCAGACCTTTTCTACAAGATCACTGCTTCAACAGGATTACATCTGCCAATTCAGGAGGACTGCAGCCACCATTTAATCGGACTGCTACCAACACCCTTTGACAACAGGGTGTCAGGGTATATTTCTGACTCTGTCAGTGGTTTGTTTTGTTTTGTATCTTGTATTTTTTCTTCTTTTTTTTCCTTTTTTCCTAGTAAAGAACTGTTATTCCTATTCCCATATCTTTTCCTGAGAGCCACTTAGTTTCAAAATTCTAATAATTTGGAGGGAGGGGGTTTACATTTTCCATTTCAAGGGAGGCTCCTGCCTTCCTTAAGCTGACACCCATCTTTTCAAACCAAGACAATGAGTCACAGTTATACCTTGAAATATGTGTAGGCAGGCTTCCTTTCCTGAACCTGACCAAGGTTCCAGCTCTTAAAGTTGAAATCACTTCAGTTTACACATTCAGAAATTTCTTATTATTTTCCTGCAGAGAAAAGCATGTTTCTTTAAAGTATTTGCATAGTTGTGCTTATTCATAATTGCTTCTTTTCAGGAAAATGTAATTTGTTTGTTCTAATTTAATTTAGTTTTAATAGAATAAGGAAATTTTTTTTGCAGATTAGACATCTATAATTTCACGTGCACCACATGAAATTTATACTTTAAGGGTAAATCCTGTAAGAACTGTTTTGCTCATGCTTTAGAAAATACTTTTACTAGGAACTGTGAAGTAAAACCTATTCCCTAACAGTAACAAGAAAGTATAACGATAATATCATGCATAAAACTTGCAACCATAGTGCTTGAGGCAGTGAAATACTTATGGTTAAATCACTGTGGTTGTGACAAACCCTCCATTTTTCAAATTGGTAAACTTAGGTCACTTTTTCCATCAGCAAAATGATTGTGCTGACACATAGAAAGTATTTCCAAAATGATTCAGCCAATCAGTGCAATACCACTTGAGATCTCCTGATCCTCAAACCATTAGCTCATCCTGACTAGAGCAAACTTCCCTAATGAAAAAAAAAAAAAACAAACTAAAAGAAAAAAAGTTGTTGTATTCTTTATGAGTCGCTTCCTAGGAAAGTAATGAAGTAAAATGACTGCTGTGAAAATTTTCTCCATATTTTCACTCAATTCTTTAAGGATATTTGCTGGTAGCTTAACTTCTTGTGACTTCTTTTTCCTCCAGGGTTTGAGGTGGTGGTGGAAACATGGGGAAAGAGGGAGCAGGTTGCAAGCAGCCTAGAGTTATTCCTTGAAACTGTGCCTCTAATTACAATGAAAAATGGAAATATTCAATAATTTTGAGGCATTTGTCTGGCGACTAGGTGCTCTGGAATTACACATGATTGCAGATGTTGCTGATGATCACCTAAAAGGAAACAAAAAACCCCACAGAGTTAAAAACTTATTGGATATTTTCTTATGAATCTCAGCTTAAGAGTGAATTCATTTAAACTCTTACAAAGGCTGAGCTGAAGAAAAGAAAAATAATTGGGGAAAATGGGTTCAAACACTATAAAAGGTTTCTGATCAGTCCTGTTCAGTTCTGAGGTCTCAACCAAATAACCAGAGGCTGTTTCATGGTTAGACATCCTACAATTATTGTATATCTTGTCAGAGTTCCCCTTGATATCAGTACCTCAAAGTTTCAGGCTGAACTCTGTCTCTTTGGGCACAAATTTATGGTGATCACAAGTAACTCCTCTGAACTTCAGTTAAAGGACTATAATGGTTTAAAAAGAGTGTTTCTCTGAAGAAGAACCAAGGTCTTTGAATAATTATTTGACTATGAAGTAGAAAAGAATTATCCACCCAAATTCCACAGCATAATACCAGAGGAGATATAATTTCGACCACTGTTTAAAATGTGGTTTCTTTCATTTACCATTCGAAAGGCTTTGGAGGGGTCTAAAAATTACTTTTTTAAACTTAAAGATTCTGGGCTTCAGTGAGTAATAATAAATTACTGTGAAGATTTTCACTGTTAGGAGAGAATAATTCTCATTTCACTGGACACCTTGGTGGTTCTACAAAGATCCAGGTGAGCGCTCCTTTCAGGAGCTGTGCAGTGCCTGGTGTGATTTAAGACACACCACAGCAGTGTGAACTGGGAAGTTTGGGAGTATGGCGTAACATGGAGACACCACTGCCAGCTGAATAAAAAGCAGACTCAATTATTGTTGACAGATGATTTTATTATGCAGATGGCAGATTAGCTTAATAAGGAACTATTATAACCGAAAGTGACTGCCACTTTATTAACCAGGACAAGTCCCACACCAGCAGATACTCTGGCTGTAAATGCTTCCTATATCTTCTTTAGTCTGAAAATTCTCTGTGCCTGTCCAAAGGGCTTAGCTTCTCTAGAAGTTTCAGCTAGGTTTTAAAGTCCCTCAGAGCATCTCTCTCTTTAACCATACTCCAAACACCCTTAAGATGTAAATGTGCTGTGTGATTAGTTGAAGAAAGAGTTGAAATTAAAATATTTTACCATTTGAGTGATAATTAGAGCAAAACAAATGACAACGTTTCTTTGTGCATTGATACCTGTTATGATACCAGACATGTTATGTCATATTTACAGAAAGAAATTTTTCAAAGGGCTTCGACTGGTAAATTGTTGACTTACAGTTGAGCTCAGAAGGTAGGTCCTCTCCTTCTAAAGAGCACACAGATATCAGATCCCACTATGTGGTGAACTCAGGAAAAGTGCAAGAGTGATCCTTGACTGTAAATCAGATTTTCTGTGTTTTCTGGTATCGTCCGGTGACAATAACAAAATCAATATTTTAAGAAAGTGCATCTTAAATCTCTTCCAGAACATCAAAATCAAAACAAAGGAGAGGAAACATAAAGTCAAATTAAAAAGGCAAGTGAAACAAACATGTCAAAACAGTGTAGTTTTCCCAAATCCTCTGCTGAAGGTGTAAATTGCCAGTCTGATACAACCGCCAGTCTCAGCCCCTCTGGTTAACAGTCATTTTAATCATAAAAATAACTCCTCAAAGGAATAAGAAAGATGGAGTTTCTATTCTGAAATTTCACTGCTCCAAAAATAATCAGTGACCCTTAAGAATATAAGAAATATTTTTATTTAAGTGTTATTAAGTGCCAATAAGGTGGTAAAAATGTACTTGTGAAATGCTGGAAGAACACTTTTTCTACTTATTTTATGGATTTTTTTCTTAAGCCTGTCTTACAGGAACATATATATTTTAAATTCTAGGGAAACATTTTAAGAGCAGGGTTAGTTATAACTTGAACGGACTGCCCAAGGTGGCTGCACTTTTAGGAACAGACAGGCTTAGCAAAGTTAGTTTTCTCGTATATAGAAGTATTGAGTACAAAAATCCCAGAAGTCTTTCTTGCTATGAATTCTCCTAACTATTGCTGTATTATTTAAATTATTGAGAAATAGTGGAAAATTATTTGGTAATTTTTTTTTTTCTGAGTGTTTTGAACAGTTGACTAGTAGGGCAGGTACACTGAGTCTTTCAAGAACTCAGCCCTATCTAAGCTCCAGGATCTTTTCAGCGCTGTATGTTCAAGTCTCTTAACTTTTCTCAATACTTCTTGAGAAGACCAGATGAGCCAGACTTCTTATTTGATTTCATTTATTCCTGAGATCCTAAGCAGGTAATCTCAGAAAGCTGCTCCAAAAATTACAGAGGTCTTGATACCCAATAGTTGGCATAAAAACAACGACACTCAATTAACCTGGATCTGGTTGCCTGTGCAAACATGAACTGCCATGTAATTTGTTCTGGGGTATTAAATCTAACAAGACTGGCGTCATAACTTAAAAGCAAACTGCTTATCTTTGCCTTACAAACTGATGGATAGGAGGCCACTGGTTGCTTACAGACAGCTGTCTCTTTTGCAGACTGGAAGATACAGCAGAAGTTGCATGTGGGCTGTGACCAAAGGGCCAAAACAAAGTCTAGAACTCATAGGTCCCCAAAGAAGAAATTTATTCAGGTAAATGTTGTACAGTTTACACAGATGGAAAACTTGTTTGTTTGTTTTTTTAAGAGCTTCAAGATATCCTTCTGAGAAACAGAGATTTTCTTGTGCACCCTAAAATTGTGCTTAGCTGAGATTCTCCATCCTGCAGGGGAAGTGCTCATGTATGATGATTATGGTGATAGCAGGCCGCTATCATGTGCAAGGACATTATGCTCTCAAAATTAGACGGGGTTGTTAGAGGTTGTGATGGATGAAGTTTTTTATAAGCTTTATTTTAAAACTGTGCTCACCATATTTAGTCTCTGCTCATGAGGCTGGATAGGAAAAAATAAAAGATTGTATTTTGCTGAAGATCATATTTAAAGAAGAAAGAACAAAACTCTCAAACAAGTTCTACTTTGCTTATTATAATTGTAGAAAAGTCCATCTTGTCTTTGATATGGCTCATTTCAAATAATAAATAGATGTTTGTCTCTGGAGATCAAGTCAATATACACTTTCCTTTAGCTGTACAATAAAAAAAAGTCATGCTATGAGAGTTATAGTTTTCCTAATTTTCCACAGTCCCAACAGATATTGATTGCGCACATATCAATATTTACATGAATTTAATCAAACAAATGTAGTAGCTGACTAGTATTTCTTACTGAATATGTCCCATGTATATGTTATTTGAAGTATGTGAATTGCTTCTATGATTAATCTGACCATAACGATTTTTGCTGTGCAGCGCTGTGAAGAGTGAAACATGGCTTTCAGAGGTGAAAAAAAAATGAATTCAGGGTTAAAAATCCAGGACAGCTCTGTAGGAAAACCCTATCCTCATCTGTACAGCAGTAGGACCTCAGTCATTCCCCCAGCAGTCCAAAGTGCCTGTGCACAGGGTGCTCTGTGAGGAAGATGCTATGTGCTGCCACGTGAGTAACACTGCTGCAGAGCACGCACACCTCTGTGGTGGAAGTACCCCAAAATGGTCCCTGGACCTGTTCGCCCTCGTTCTAATGCCGGTGGTAGACTTCTAACAATGAAAGGTAGAAATACTGTTTGGGTTGGCTTCCTAAATAACGGCCTCATGTTTTGAATCTCAGATCAGTATTTCTGAACAGTCAGTGGATCTTTTTCAAAACTACTGATCCTAGGTTCAGGTAGTTCCATGAACACAAAGCTTTTACTTTATAGGTTTCCAGCTTTCCAGGTGCTATAAAGAAAAGCAAATTGAATCTAGAAGTTCAAAAATACCACAAGGCAAGAAATCCTTCATTTACACTTTTTTACTGCTTGCAATGTTATATGTTAGAAATCCACTCTTATTCAGAACATTCATGTGCAGAGTAGCTGTGGCTGTAGTCAAGATTATAAAAGCTCACAAATGTCTTTGAATATCAGTCTAACTCCCTTTCAAACAGGCCTGTCAATTAATGGACTGTAAAGATGCATACTTGTTTCATGAATAACATGTCTTATGCAGCTTAAATATTTTGCAGAAATGAGAACATCCCCAAGTACTTTTCATGTCACTTTGCTGTGATGATCAGTAAACACCCTTCAAGAAACCTGCAAATGTTTCAAAAAAATAGACTATTTTTCATCACAAACTGTAATTACTTTAATTATAGGATAATTATATAAATAATGTTTGAACTCAGCTTTCATTTTTCCTTTGTTTTCTAAATATTATCATCTTTCTATATTTTCTGATGCGTAAACAAGAAATATTCAAGTCTAGACGGAGAGCAGGTGAACTGCCTGCAACACAGAGACAACCAAATGATGATTAAGCTATTGAAAACTACCAACTAACAGATAATTTTTAAGTAAACAGGTGTACTTAGCCATCACAACTCCAAAATGGAAAACATATTTGAATTAAGTTCTAAAACCTCTATATATTAAGAGGTCTGGTCATTGACAACCATGCCAGAAAGTTCTGTATACGTTTACAAATCCATGTTTTACTCCCAAAGTGTCAATAGAAGGGTAAAATACTTCCAGAGATTTTCATTAGAGCAATGATTTGGGATTATATTACAATAAATACACATCTCTATATATGAACTGTTTCATTATACAAAGGACCAGGAATAATAAATATCAATGCCCAGTTAATGAGAGTGGATACAGATACCTTGTTTTGTTTTGCTTTGTTTTAGACACTCCATTCTTGACCTTGACTTCTAATGATCCATATACCACCTAGCATGTTAGATGTGCAAATGTCACAAATTGTGAAAGCCACAGTCCTTTAACATCATTATACAGGGTAAATTCACTTGCACGGCACATAACTGGATAAATCCCCAGGTTTAGCTCACAGGCCTAATAGTGATTGATAAGTGAACTCCAAATTATCTAAAGCAGAAATAGATAAACCTTGTTTACCTGCATTTAGCTGCAACTATGCTATGAGCTCGATGTACAACAGGAATTATATATACTGCTGTTTCAAGCTGTCCTGTGTAATACAGTAAATCCTCAGATGCCTCTAATTCAGTGACGCCAGAATTCCCTGCAATCAATTCCCACTGATATTCAAATTGCTCATATTCTCCAAGATTCTGAAATGGGCTCTCATTGATTGCTCTAAAAAATCAAGCTATCTGCGTTGTATGCTCAATATCAATGTGCTTTCCTAGAAAATTAAAAAATTCTGACCAATGCTAAGAAACATGAGGTTTTTTCTAATAAATGAATTAATCCTGCTAGTGAGTAGATGTTAACACTACCAGAGTAGCTATAGGACAGTCCCCATGTTATCTTGTTCTTTAACAGCATCAAAAATACTTTATAAAACAATTGCAAATTATATTTGTATATATGTTGGTCCTAATTTCTAAACTGAGAAAATACAATTTTGCTACTGCTGTCAGTATCCATATGAGTTATAGGTATATAAGCTTCTGGATACATTTTTTGCGAACTCAATTCTGGCCTAGTTGGAAAGCTTGCACTGGGGTAATGTCACTGTAAGTCTTTTATATATATATGTGTGTATATATTGGCAGGGAAGTCATTTTCAAATGGATAAAGCCACAAGTCACATTCAAATGGAAAAGATTCTGGCCCCAGTTCTGAGCCATAAATGATGCCTTATTGCTTATCACCAATGTTTGAAAATCTTAACACCAAAACATATTCCTTGCTACAATCTGTTTTATTAACACTTCTTCAGATTCACAGGGGCTTCTGCACAGTCACACCACTGCAAGTTTCTACAAATCTCTGTGGAGATCACAGTTAGATCCCACAGTGACAAATCCTTAATGTATGCTTTAAAACTGACAGCGAACCTCAAGCCAGTCTTCCTTTACTGCACAAATGAAGGATTTCTTTACTTGTGAATGGAAGGTGTTCATTTTTTTATGGAAAAAGACTGTCATACTTCAGGCATGCTTTTGCAGTTCATTTGCATGTGTCCTCTTGCTAAAACCCTTAAAAGTTGAATACAATCAGAGTGATTTTCCTTACCTTTAATTTTAGGGAAACATGGAAAAATGCAGAATGGGTCAAGCAGGAGACTTTTGGCCTTTTGGAACATGCCCAGCCACTTAAGGCACTGGTTTATACTATGTGGCATAGCTGGCATAAAGAAATATTTACAGTTTGTGCAGAAAAGACAATCACCTATGGCCTCCTTCTGCTGCTCTGAATGTACAGCTACCCATGCTTCAGTACAGTACACTCCTGTATTCCTACTAATATGTAAGACAGAACAGAGAAAGAACAAACCCATTGCAACAGGAACGAGAATCTCTTCAGTAGCTGAGATCTCTTGTGAGTAGAAAGTGCAGAGAAATAAATATCACAAGAATTGAACTAAGGACAAGATAGACCTATTTATATTTAATTGGACTTTCTAGACTTCTGTGGCCTGATCACAGTGACATGGTGTGCAAATTATATAATTTCACTGGATTAAAAGTAGTTTCTCTTTCATCTGGAGTTAGCCAGCAAAAGGTCTGAAATCACCAGATTGTACCACTATTTACTGGGAAAATTCTTATTCTAAACATCTGAGTTTATCCCTTCAGGCATAGTTAGGCCATATGTAGTCATGGCATTTCAAATTTTGCTTGGAGCATAAATATGAGGCTAGACAATTGAAAGAGAGTTCTTATGTATCCTTAAAATTTATGTTTCAGCATATAATGTGCAAATGTTCCCATGTATGACGATTAGGTACTTATTTCCTCTGAAAGCCAACAGTCATGGATTTTCTCGTCATAAACTGAGTTCTTTCATTTCCGCTCTTGCTCTTTGTATTCACCTCTCCATTGTTAAACAATTAAGTAGTAGAAGCTGTTAATATTATGTTAAAAAATTCATCCTATTTCACGGGTTTTTTCCAGTCTTGTTACACTATTTTCATGTGAAAACATGGATGAAAACACTTAGCAAAACAAAAGACATGCAAAATATCAAAAGTAGGACATTTGTAGATAATCTTCAAAACCAATTGCCATATGAATTAAAGAATTAAAATCACCAACATGTTGTCTCTTCTAAGAGATTTTTTCTTGTATATATATGAACATTTGTTCTGCTTTAAAGGATGTATGTGTATGAAGCATTTCTCAATAAAAAGCATCAAAATCATGCATGAAAGGTCACTCTGAGCTCTCTTAAATGCATGGTATCATCTGCTACATGAAATTAGAAAAGCTAGAAGGATAAGCAGTTGCCTTTAATGGGAAAAATTGGCAATTTCTCCAACAAATAGCTCTGTATGATGGCAGTAGACCTCAAAGAGGGGGAAAATTGAGGGGAATTACACTGCAGAACCAACATCTCCAACCCCTATGGAAAAGAGCTGTTCATTAGACCAGTTATTCTCACTGCGTCTGACAAGTGTATATCCATGCCAAGGACTTTTTTCCTTCAGATTTAGGTAACAGGGGAATTGTTTATGATTTTAAGCTTCCTCTTAGTATTACTGTCCTTTTGTTTTTCTTCAAAGGACACTTACTACATTGTAAATGCAGTGTATCAAGCAGTATACATGGCTTATAGCTGAAAAAAACCCCATTGTGCTCCTTAGTTTGTTCTTTGACGTTCAAAAAGCTACTTAAAAATATCAGTATTGCTCTGAAAGATATGTTTAACAAATTATTGGGTGTTCACATAATGTATGACAATAATGCTGTACATTCACATGTAAAGCAAAAGGCTTTTCATCAGGATATTAGTAGACATCATGCAATGATAATGGCAGGTAATCTCCTCCTACAGCCCTAAATTTGATTATGTTTATGGCCTCTCATACCTACAGATCTCCAGATGTGACCGAAAAATAAGAATTCTCTTTCTGGGCATTATTTGTTTAGGCAATGCTAAAAGCTCTTGGCTTGTCCTGTTCCAACAATTCTGAGTTAACTAGACCTCCTAGCTCATGCAAAATATCATCTCTGGATTTATCAGTTGGAAGAGGAATCTCAGAACATCTCAGTGTAGCTGTTCTAAGAAAGGAACTGTGCAATGTATCATGATCAGCTTTCATGATATACATAAATATAACTGGTTGAAACCATATCTTCCACTGTCATTTTTAATTAATGGAATTGCATCTAATTCAAACTGGGGCTCCAAAATCTACCTAATTCAGTGATGATGGTAAGGTCTTGGAGAGCTCCAAGGTAAATCCTGTATCTTTATATTTTGCTCAGTCTTTTCAGACTTTTCATGACTTACTGGATCTTGATTTGGAGTAGATAATCCATGCAACATATTAATGCATTGTATAATGGAACTACCTTATTGCAGGGAATTCTGGTCTTTCAAAATGGTGATGTACAGACTGCTGAAATATAGTTAAAGTATAGTAAAATTATTCTTTATTTTGAATTCATACAAAAATGATCAGTTTAAATGTGTGACTAGAACTATGGTATGGGGTCACATTCTCAGTCCTTGAAATGTCATCATTCAATCAACAAAATGGAGTTTCTGCTAAACTAGTACAAGAAAATGCCAAAAGGTGAGTGAGACCTAAGATGAGACCATGGAAACTAGAAGGTACAGATTCTTACAGAGAAAACAAGCCAAGGAAGCATTAACCAGCAAGTGGCTCTAATAAAACACATAGAGGTGCTAATCCTTATCCCACAAAAGACAGTAGCAATTCTACAGCCAACTGTAGATTGCCCAGTTCATTCTGATAAGGCATGCAGAAGCAGTATTTAAAGAAAGGGAATTATACACCTAAATTTAGTACTTTATGTCAAAATACTAATTTACTAATGCTATTAGGACACCCAAATTAAATTGCCTTTTTGTTCATGACTCATTCACAAACCCTTCTTGATTGGTGGCAATACAGGAGTATTTTATGTCTTTGATAACTGGTTTAGCTGAATGATTTTTAGTCACTCTGCTGTTCAGGTACTGCTCATTTTGATTAATCATTATTTGTGGGATGTTGTTGGTCATACACTATATTTTCTGCTTCTTGATTAGATGACTGAAATTTTAACAAAAGATAATGAGTTATGTCTAACAAATTATGAACAGTGAGTAATGAACAACACATTCCAGGTACAAATTTGGACAATATTACAGAATCACAGACTGTGTTTTGAATACTGTGAATACTGGGCAACAAATATTTGTAAATATCTTCTGTTATGGTGGTAAGAGTAGCATTAAATCTATGCTCAATCATTTGTGACTCAATTGCAAGAGTATTTCTTGCATCATTCCAACAACTCTAACTCTGAAGTAGATACATAAACTAATGCAACCTCTTTAAAAGATGCAGAGGAGCTCGAATTGGAAGTGTTTCTAAATAAACCGCTGAGTATTCTTCTTAGTTCGTTCTTTTACATCTAAAGTCTCCCATAATTACTCATTTTCAAGAATCAATAAAAAATAAATCTCCACCTGTGAATAACATCAAAATCAATTTTTTAAAATGACACATAACCCATTAGTTTTTAACAAAGGTTGCAGCTTCTGTATTGGCTTTAGTCTTCTCAGATTATATTGGTGACATTCTGGTATGTTTGCAGTAAATACAGAATAAAGAGCTCTTTTTGCTACAGTAGTTAGCTCCTTGCAAAATCTAATTAAGGCTTCATATTCCTTAACCATTAACATTATTCATTTAATAAGAAGTAAATTAGCGAGACATATGTGTAATATATCATCAGGAAATCAAGCACAGAAGGTCGGGACTTTTATGACTTTCTGTGACATTTGAGTTACAAAGACTAAATCCCATCCACTCAAGTATCTCTCTCTTGTTTTTTAGGGCCAAACAAATCTAAGAGATTCTAAAATAAACTTGCTGGGGTGCCATGTGTTAAGGCTGAAATAAGAGAGGGATTAACTTTCACTGAAAGCAAGATGCAGAACTTGCAGTTTCATCAAATCCATTAACAGGTAGTGAAATTCCTTCTGTTCCTAACTAGCCATCATGAAAGATGATTATACCTGTATTTTCTGCATTTTTTTTTAATTGTACCCCATGGATGCTGCTCTGAAATCCAGCTTTTGTAAGTCAGAAGGAAGTTTGAGGCATGCATAGAGAAATTTCTCTCACTGGAGTGGGAGCTGCAGTGTTCATTTATTTAGGAGGTGAATTTGGATAGCACTATTGCAAGAGTGAAGGCAGAATTCAAAACAAACCCTTCCAATGGCTGCATTTGTTGTGCTGGGCTTTGTTTAGTCAGGTGGATTTCATTCCTGCTCTTCTCTTTCTCTGATGTTTAAAATGGTTCCTAGAAAGATAAATCAGTTTCTCTTTTCATATAAAAAGTTAACACAAACACCAGATAACTTGCAGAGACTTCAAAGGAAAATGATAAAAAGTGCTTTGCAGACACAGAAGAAAACAATCCTCAGCACTCTTCATCCTCTCCTCATTTCCTCAGCTCCACAATGAACAGGCATACTTAAGCAAATTTGGCTGAAAAAGCCCAACTGAATCTTCAGAAAGCATTTTATGTTCAATTCAGTGCTGGAAAAAATAAGAGTGGACATTTTTCTAATCTCAGCATCGAGTATCCTACTGTTTCTGAAATGTAACCCTGGAATTCAATGAATATAAATACAAGTGGTAAAACACTCTTATTTTGAAAGCAGAATTGAATGGGATTTTCTTTATCTAATTTAAAAATAACAATTATTTTTGGCACAATCATGCCGTTCCCAAACAAGGAAAATGAAAATCCAGCATGAGGCATTATTTCTGTGTTTAACCAAATCACCTGCCTCACTTGTATCTCTCATTACAGAATTTATCATTTAGTTTCTAAGGCCCACTTTCATATCATGGCAAGTATTTTGCAATTTTTCAGCAAGGTACAGTTAGTAGGGTATTTCTAAAGTGGTCCAAAAATAACACTCTTCAGCCAGCATAAAGGAATCAACTCTTTAAGATAACACAGTACAAAAAAAAAAAAAAAAAAGAGAAAAATTAGTCTATGACTCAAAATGTGACTTGGATTAACCAATCTTTTTTAAAATTAAGTTTCTGTTTTCAAGCAGAAACAAAGAATTTTAGAAAGCAAAGTGGGACACCTAATGTAGCTCTGCAGTAACTAGAAATCACACTGATTGGGATCCATGTTACATTCTGAGGCTCATCCATTTTCTGCACGTAGCCTGAGTGTTCTCCCCACTCTTAGAAACTTTCTTCTCTGAATTGTCTTAGGGCCAAAGACCTGTAGGTGGGGACAGAGAAGATAATGGCACTTCTTTTGCCTTGCATCGTATAGTAAATCTGAAATTACAAATTATACTCATTATCCCTTGCTTTTATTTTCTGAGCTTTGCTCCTCTTTTCTCAGGCCCTCACATGGATCCAGTCACCCAAGAGGAGCAGGAATGTCTAGGAAAAAATCCTGAGAAAGCACCAGCGACAATTTTTTCCTTCACTCTGCAAAAAGATGCTCTTGTCTGGCAAACTCTGGCAGCAGTCAAGAGAGGTCTCTGGCTAGGTCTCTGTGCTGTTTATGTGGTGAGTTGACCATGGCTAGACAACAGGTGCCCACCAAGCCACTCTATCTCTTCCCCCTTCCCAGCTGAAGAGAGGAGACAAAATAAGATGAAAAATTACTAGTAAGTTGAGATAGGGCAGTTTACTAAAGCAAAAACCAAAGTTTGCACATGCAAGCAAAGAGAAAAACTAATTATTTTATTCTCTACTTCCCATCAGCAAGTGATGCCCAGCCACTTCCCAGGAGGCAGGGCTTCAGCACACCTGGAGGCTGCTCTGGAAAGCAAACATTGTAAATAATGAACGCCCCCCCTCTCTTTCTCCTCCTTTCCTTACCTGTTATGTTTGAGCTGATGTCAGATAGGATGGGCTATTTCTTTGGCTAATTGGGGTCAGTTGGCCTGGTTGTGTCCCTGCCCAGGATCTTATCCAACCCCATCCTGCTGGTGGGGGGCAGAAGGTTGAGCAAACAGTGCTGATGCTGTGCCAGCACTGCTCAGTAGTAGCCAAAACACTGCTGTGTTATCAGCACCTTTCCAGCTACCAATGCAAAGCAGAGCTCCATGAAAGCTGCTGGGGGAAAATGAACTCCATCTCAGCCAGACCCAATAAAATGCAAAGTGGTGCTGCTGAATAGCTTCAAAATAGATAAATCATAACTGTTCATACAGCTCTGCCTGGTGTACCCCATGGAAAGGAAGGTGCAAATTGCTCAGATGGAGGAGCTCTCTACTGCAATACACTTTGCAAAGAGGAGAGGGAGAAGAAAGGGGGTATAGCTAGAACCCACAGCCATATGTTTTGAAGAAGCCAGAAGACAAAATCAGTGAAAAAGTAACCCCAATGTGACTTTGCTACAGCAAAAATCCACTCTCTATCCCTAGTATTTCTCCCTTCTGTCTCCCT
>WEIT01028446.1:7394-44874 GCA_013389985.1 Dryoscopus gambensis | reverse complement strand
AATGTGACTTGGATTAACCAATCTTTTTTAAAATTAAGTTTCTGTTTTCAAGCAGAAACAAAGAATTTTAGAAAGCAAAGTGGGACACCTAATGTAGCTCTGCAGTAACTAGAAATCACACTGATTGGGATCCATGTTACATTCTGAGGCTCATCCATTTTCTGCACGTAGCCTGAGTGTTCTCCCCACTCTTAGAAACTTTCTTCTCTGAATTGTCTTAGGGCCAAAGACCTGTAGGTGGGGACAGAGAAGATAATGGCACTTCTTTTGCCTTGCATCGTATAGTAAATCTGAAATTACAAATTATACTCATTATCCCTTGCTTTTATTTTCTGAGCTTTGCTCCTCTTTTCTCAGGCCCTCACATGGATCCAGTCACCCAAGAGGAGCAGGAATGTCTAGGAAAAAATCCTGAGAAAGCACCAGCGACAATTTTTTCCTTCACTCTGCAAAAAGATGCTCTTGTCTGGCAAACTCTGGCAGCAGTCAAGAGAGGTCTCTGGCTAGGTCTCTGTGCTGTTTATGTGGTGAGTTGACCATGGCTAGACAACAGGTGCCCACCAAGCCACTCTATCTCTTCCCCCTTCCCAGCTGAAGAGAGGAGACAAAATAAGATGAAAAATTACTAGTAAGTTGAGATAGGGCAGTTTACTAAAGCAAAAACCAAAGTTTGCACATGCAAGCAAAGAGAAAAACTAATTATTTTATTCTCTACTTCCCATCAGCAAGTGATGCCCAGCCACTTCCCAGGAGGCAGGGCTTCAGCACACCTGGAGGCTGCTCTGGAAAGCAAACATTGTAAATAATGAACGCCCCCCCTCTCTTTCTCCTCCTTTCCTTACCTGTTATGTTTGAGCTGATGTCAGATAGGATGGGCTATTTCTTTGGCTAATTGGGGTCAGTTGGCCTGGTTGTGTCCCTGCCCAGGATCTTATCCAACCCCATCCTGCTGGTGGGGGGCAGAAGGTTGAGCAAACAGTGCTGATGCTGTGCCAGCACTGCTCAGTAGTAGCCAAAACACTGCTGTGTTATCAGCACCTTTCCAGCTACCAATGCAAAGCAGAGCTCCATGAAAGCTGCTGGGGGAAAATGAACTCCATCTCAGCCAGACCCAATAAAATGCAAAGTGGTGCTGCTGAATAGCTTCAAAATAGATAAATCATAACTGTTCATACAGCTCTGCCTGGTGTACCCCATGGAAAGGAAGGTGCAAATTGCTCAGATGGAGGAGCTCTCTACTGCAATACACTTTGCAAAGAGGAGAGGGAGAAGAAAGGGGGTATAGCTAGAACCCACAGCCATATGTTTTGAAGAAGCCAGAAGACAAAATCAGTGAAAAAGTAACCCCAATGTGACTTTGCTACAGCAAAAATCCACTCTCTATCCCTAGTATTTCTCCCTTCTGTCTCCCTTCAGACATTTGCTGAGTTTTGCCCCATTTTTAGGATGCTAACAATAATTTTCCCATGCAGAAGAGTTATGATGCCCCATTTTATTAATCTAATTACTTAATTAAATTAAGATGTGATCCTTACACCTGCAAATACATTGTCTTTATGGTACAGCCCCCCACAGAGCCTCACAGGGCCCTACATACACAATTTGCATTGACAGCAATGGTCATTACCTGCTAAAATGTCTTACAGATTAATGGAAACTAGATTCCTGCATGTGTCAGCAAGCTCCTCCAAAATTCTGGTTTCCAGTGACACAAGGACCCTTGGAGCTCTGGCCACTCGTGGAGCAGCTTTTGCAATGAGGCCAGTGCTGGTGGCCCTTTCTGACACATGCAGACCTGGGAATGGAGATGTAGAAGCAATTTCAGCTGCTTTGCTTCTCTTTCATTAGCTTCCCATGTATAAATTTGTAAATAAATACATCTACGTACCTTTGATAAGATATCTACATGCATATTTACATATTTACATCACTGATCATACATTCATGCATGGGCACGTAAGTATTTTTATATGTATATATGCACACATAATATATTCACAGTCACTGTGACCATTAGCTTTGTTCAAAGAATGAAACTTTCACTGATATTCTGATCTAACTCTCTTAATGACATATTCATGTATAACGAAGTAAAGAAATCAATAACTAAGTCATTACATATATTTAAATACACATTTCTTTGTATCCTCTTTGAAACTGATTTTTTTTAAACCTTGATATAAATATCATCTTCTTGCACTGCCTTAGTTGCCAGCGTGTACTGAACTTGCTGAACATAAGTCATATTGGCAGTATTGAGTGCATTTGCTCCCATGTGTTTTATATAATATGGAATCCTGGGCCTGACAAATATTTGAGCTGGAGACCATCTAGCAATTTCAGATATTTCAGATTCACACCAAATAACTAGGGAAAAATACTAGATTGAGGAAACAGTTGGAAAACTCAGTTTGAGCAATGGCGGATGAAGAAAAAAGGAAACAAGAGGCCAAAGAGCTCTGAGGTCTAATTTTGAAGGCTAATGTGTAAGACTCTCTTTTCCTGGCTAAACCGTGTGATCAGGGAACAGCTCAGCTCAAAGGTCCTGCTCTGCACTTTAGCTGCATCTCAGGTGGGCACTGGGATGAGTCTTAACTTGTGCACTGTTCTCTCTGTTCTGTTCTTCTGAAAGAGGAAAGCTGAAAGCCACACAACAAAAATGTGAAGATTTCATAGAAAACTCTTGGACCCCAGTGCTGCTGAGCAGTACCAGCCATGCAAAATACTGTTGCTTTCCCTTCCTGTATGCCTCAAGAAAGATGTCTTTATACACAAAATCTCCACAACTGAAGAATGTGTCTGAAATTCACATGGTGACATGCTTTGCTTTTCACAGTAGCTCTCTGTTTTCTGGTGCAATGATCTTTTGCTGTTTTTAAAAAACCAAACCTATATTTTTCACAAGAAATACATGCCTCTAGCTGCTCTCTTTCTTAATTTTTTTTATTATATGTTAGTTAAAAACCTATTTGCCATTCCAAGACTGAAATTAAGGAAAGGGATATTGTTATGTCTTTTTCGCATACTTTGAGAAATATTTTCAGATCCATTCTTTGATTCAAAGTGACACCTGACAAGAAAGCACTGTCATGTCAAGATGCACTTCCCACAGATCTCCTAAAAAGTCCCAAAAAAACAAACTCAAACTTGGACAAATTACATGCCTTTGAAAAGCATACCTTACGGTCTCTTTAGAGATCATTTTCTGAAGATTTCCTCTTTATAAGTTTTGGAGTAGCCATAAAAAAACCACATATGATCCAAAGTATATATGTTTCATCACTGCAAACCATATTAATTTTGGAGATTGAAACCTGGCAGAGAAAGGCTGGGAATGTCTCTAAAGACCATATTAAGTGAAGCACAGAATCACAGCATCACACAGTTTCATTCAGAAGGGACTTTTAAAGAACAACGCCTCCACTTCCTCCTGCAATGAGCAGGGACCTCTTCAGATAGGTTGCTCAGAGGCCATCCAACCCGACCTTGAATTTTTCCAGGGATGGGCCATATACCACCTCAGAAGATAGCGTAGATCAGTAAATAAGGTATTCAGCTCTCGATTAAACTCACTCCTTCAGGTGAAAGACAGTCCTTGAATCTTCATACGTCACTTTGCACAGACTCAGTGTTCCTGTATTTTATAGTAAGGATTGCATCTGAGGTTGGTGATGAAAAGATCTTCAATTAAAAGTTATAGTAACTCAGAGTGGTTAAATAAGTAGAGTCCATTCTGTTATAAAGAATTAACTTTTAGCAACAAAAACCTCTTCATTATTACCATTGTGAAATCAAAATGTAATTGCACAGTATCAGTGACCTCCACAAATAGTATGCTGCATCACCTAAGATTTAAGGACATGAGAGTCCTAACAAAATTAAATTCTAAGTGCTTTTTCAACACTTATCAAAGAAGAAAATTATATTGGGGTTTGACCAATGAATTCTTGCTGCTCAGACTCTGCCCAGCAAATCACACAATAATTCTTTCCGGGCGGGGAAAATGAAAAAAATAAGCTGCAGCTCACTGAAAAATATATGTGAATTCTTACACTTCATAAAAAATTCCTTCAGAAAATTTTGGCATTTCTGACATGATGTAATCTTTTCATTGGCAGCAAGTGCACAATGGCAGACAAAATGTACCACAGGCATTTTTGTGCTATGCCAAAATAACAAACAAGGCTGTGACATGCTATACTGAATATGAGCTTCCATAAGTGTTGCTAATAAGTCAGTAAAGCCTCTGTGGTATTGTGGTATCAACAAGAATTCAAGGAGTAAAATGCACGAGATAACATCAGTCTATCATGTTTTTTACACTCTTGGGTGAGAAAAGTCCTGGCCTACTCATGCCCCCAGAGCTAGAGTTATCAGCATTCTGCTTCTCACCTCCAAGGTCAGGATTAATTTCCTTTTTTCAATACTTTTACCTATGAAGAATGAACTAAATAAATGGAATTGACAGATAAAGTATTTTATGAATAAATTAGGAAGTCTTTCCCTCCTGTCATTGTCACCTCTTGAAGTGACAGATTAGCTGCTGATCTGAAATCTATCAAGTGAATTCTTGAGCTAACGCCCTCCTGCCCTCCCAGGAGAAAACCCTAGCTAAATAAAAAACAGCTATAAAAAGATCTTTCTCACAAAAAGCTAAGTATGCTGAATCTTTGAGCTGTAGGTCTCACTCCACCACACAGATTCAAACCTTATATATTCTCCTGTGAGCGGTAATACTTTTCCTTTCAGAAAAGCAGGATTTGAAAAGCCTGACAGAGTCTACAGACCTCCTTATTAGTTGACATTCACCAAGTTTTAACTAAGATCTAAATCTATGTTGTTTATTCACACTGAATGTGCCTTTGGTCTTTATTGCTAATTAATTCATTTTACAAACTCATCTGCCTAACGTTTAAAGTTGTTTTACAAACAGGAGGTTCAAAGTTGATGCTGCCTCTTCATCTTGAGTGTACCTAGCTTGGTCTACGTGTTGTGGCACATATGGAATGTAGCATCATTCATTGATCTAACACACTCAAAATGTGTAGACACCAGGGAACAAATTAAGGGCAAAATCCTCCTCTCAGATCTGTTGTGCACGGATCAGAGATAAGCAGTACAAATTAGAGCTTTTCTCAGCTGCAATGCACAAATGTTGTTTCAAGAGTTCCCCTCTAGGCTTCAAAAAGAGGTTGTGCCATTTGTGCAACAACATCCTCTTTGGGCCAGGCAAATCTCCAAGGGTGTGTGGTCTGGCCAAAAAAAGACCATTTTATCTTTCAGGTCTTTGCTCCCAGTAGCCATTTGCACACACACACTTCACTGAACATGATATTGAATCAATACAAGCAGGCCTGCTCAGGAATGAAACATGAGCACTCAATAAAATAAATAAAGAAAGAAATATGTGTACAGTCCCCAGCCTGATGAAGAATTCAAATTGCCTCAGAGTATTTTTACAGGTTTACACATAGAACTTGTTTAATTTTCTGTTAATTCCCTGTGTTGTGTGCTTTTTGCAGTTTACTTTTACTCTAATTAAAATAAAATATTAGACAAGGTTGCTGTGTTTATCCTTCATCAATATAGCCAGGAGAAAGCCAGTGCATGGGTTAATGATGGATTTTCACCTCCCTTTAATGTTCATAGTGGCTGTGAATTTAGATTTCTGCATGATTAAAAGGAAGGCTGCACTGCATGCTGAACTATGTGTGAAGCATGTCTGCTCCCAGTCCCAAATTCTGTATCATACTTAGCTGGTCACCAAGGTAGGTTCTCATCAGGGTATTCCTGCCTGGGATCCAGGGGATGACTATTCCTAGTGAGACAAATACTGTGATATTTGTACCCATGATATGTGCAATACGTTTATTTGTATCAGCCAGAATATGGTTTCTCACATACTGGGCGGAGCAATCTTGTGTTTTGTCTTTGAAATAAGATGCTCTGAAACAATCAAATCTATTGAATCCATTTCCAGATTCAGCATCAGCAACTGGTACACTTCAAGGGAGGTGTTCACAGTGTTTATGCTCCAGTAATCTGTTCCCAGGAAGAGATCCATCATTTCAGTGCTCTGAGGCATCTGGGCTCCAAGCTCTGGGAGGGATTTGGGACTCCTGTCTTGGTTTGATTGATATAGTGCCTTAGATTTGGGAACAGTGACCACTGCAGTTTCTAAAGAAAATTCTCCAGCTCCTGTGAATATTAAGAATAGCTGAATATCAGATTATAAATCCAAGGACACGTATAAAGTACAACGTAGGCTTTACACTACTGCCTGCTTTAAGCAAAAGGCCTTTCTTCTTGCCTCTTTGAATACTCCTCATTGAAATCATCACAACTAGTCTGGCTTCTTCTTGGTTTGTGAATGTAGGTGAAATTAACTTGGATTCTAAGATTTGTGTATTTTTTATATACAAAAAATCTAAAGCCAGTTTTTATTTTTAACGTGTCACTACTTTCCTATATTGTCAATAGAAGATTTTTGAATAATAAGGCTGTTGCATTTTTCTCTTTCAGCTTCTGAAAACCTCTTTTTCCACTGGGACATGAGCATGACTAGATAGTGCTTTGATACCTTTGCATGATAAAATGCTCCTTAGCTGAGAACAGAAATATGCCCTTATCTACTGCCGATGTTTATGAAGGAAATACACCCATCCAGAAAGATAGTGTCTTTTGTTTTTTTAAATTGTTTAGTTGAAAAAGAGACTGTGATCCACTGATATACAAGTAAATGTCCCACACCGGCATCTCTCTGCCTAGCTATCTCTCCAGTTTTGGAAATTACGGATCCAAAAGACTAAAGGTGGGACGCAGAGTTTCTGTGGGTGAAGCAAGGCACTTCAGATATCATCACAGAGCCTATTCACCAAATTACTGCAGATAAGAGACTTTTCTTTGCATAAAGGGCATTTACACTCTTCTCAGAACTGCATTTTTATCCCCAAAGACTGAAGAGTATGATTAGGAGTTCAGTATTTGGCATACCAAAAAGAAGGAAAGAGACATAGTCTCATTCAAATGCACTTGCTTCTAGGAATTTAGAGTGCTCTTTTCTTTGTAAATATGCACTCAGACATTAGGTGAAGGACTACAGATTTTTCTTTGCCTATAAACTATTCAGAAGATGGTGATCTTATCTAGCTCATACTTTTTAACATGTGAGTATTTTTGCTCAAAATGCAGTTTGTAAATGAGTTCAGCAAAATCCACTGGCCAGGTGCCAGTGTCTGAATATTGAGTCTTCTCTACTCTATTTTTATAACTGGAAATCAACAGGGTTTTATGTAATTTGAAATGCTGTTTCATAGAAACTAAACATTTTGAAAAGGTGGCCTGAACACTGAAAAAAGATGTTCACCTAGCCATATTTTAAGTTATAAAAATTCACCAAACCCCCTTCAGTTTGAAAGTCAGCGGGTGAAGAAGGCAAAGTCTAAGCATTTTAAGAAGTTTTTAGATACATGTTTCTAAATAATGAAATCAAAGGGACATAGTCTTACTCCTGTAGTCTCCAGAGCAGCCCTCCTGTGTAAGGCAAGCTGGATGTGGATTCAAGTTGACGAACAGAACTGCACACCAGTGAATGACAAACATTTGAGACTGACAAGAAAACTAGTGCAAAAAGGGTGACAGCAAGTCTTTCCCAGTCCCAACAGTTTCAACAGGAATAAGTTTCTATATTCTATAAGTCTCTATACTAAGTCTGAGGTCCACCAGGGTCTAACATAGCAGAAGGTCTCTACTCCTAAAGATTAGTTTTGAGGCTTGAGAACAAAGTCAGCCCCAAGTTTTTCCCACCCTGTTCACAGGAATAGGTTTCCAAAGACAAGAAAGGTGCTGATATATGGTGATGAAGCTTCGGACCAGTGTACAGAAGAAGCATAAAAAATAAGCAACTATCAATGCTAGCAAGATGCTGATATATGGTGATGAAGCTTCGGACCAGTGTACAGAAGAAGCATAAAAAATAAGCAACTATCAATGCTAGCAAAATAGGACCCTTAGGAATTATCTAAAGGTCATAGAAAATGAATAAATATTAATGCACTTATCATGCAGAATCTGAGAAATGTGCTGTTATGACTGAAATATTATTCAAAGACAAGTATTGTAATTAAGGTTTTTCTTTACCCTAGGCAGTGATAAAGAAATGCTGGGTTTATCATCAGCCTTTAGCCAGCAAGTGCTTTTTCTCTCTTGTTTAATTCTAATGTGAGTTCTTAATGCAATAACCCTTTGAGATTGAATGAACAGCTAGTTAATACTTCAAAATTGTGGCATTCCTGTTGCTAAGCATTTAATTTCACCCCCTCCTTTTCTTTTACTTCCAGGTGCTTTCCTGGGCTACAGTGCTTGCTAGTTTGTGTAACCCCGTGATGTCAGAAGGCTTAAGAGCCCCTAGAGCTAATATAAAATGTATGAGCATGCCATATCTTGAAATTCCTGCTGTCGGAAGTGCCGGCTTGGAAGGGAGACAGGAAGCCTGAAGGGGAGAGGCAAAGAGAAGTCCCAAAGGAAAAAGAAATGGGGAGAAGCAGGGAAAGAAAAAAGAAAGACAAGCCTGCTGAGAGCATGACGAGCACAGGGGATAGGGAAGGCTAAAGACAACTGGAGTTAAGGGCTCAGCTGAGCACAGAGGTTCTGGCTGCAGGGAGGCAAATCTTACTGAGTGGTGCTGACAGCGTTCAGAGGGGCACTTGCAGCCAAGCACTGATATTAAGCAGGCGTCCATCCTTCTCTTCTTCCAGGACATACACTTCTTGCAGAGGAGGAAGTCTGAGCCCACCAGGGGAATGTGGGAAATAAGTGCAGGCATCATGACTTCGTGCTATAGGGCTAGGCTGGAAAGAAATGGCAAGAAATGGCACACAAAAGGCTGTCCCTCCCCACAGCCAGCGTCTGCTAAGAGGTGGAAGTCACATGTGTAAAGCAGGCTGTAGGGCACACACAAGAGATGAGCCTTCTGACACAAAAGCACTGGCAGCCTGGTTGTATCAAACTATCCCATTTTGAATGACAGTGAGGACAAACAAGTGCTCACGGCTCTCTGCTCTAAGTCTGGGCAAAATGATGTGGCACACACTTGGGGCTTGGAAGCCTCCAGCAAAAGTTGGGCCATCCTCTCAGCCACAGGGACTCGGAGAGGATAAATAAAGTACAGGGCTGCAGCTGGAAGGCTCTAGTGCTACCTTCTGTAATTTTTGCTGTTTTCTTCAGGGCTAGTTTTGCCTGTCTTGTTATAATAAGGCAATTAATACTGGCTATGTATATGATGTGAGCTGTGGGAATGTTCATAGAATCACAGAGTGGTCTGGGTTGGAAAAGACCTCAAAGATCATCTAGTTCCAACTCCCCAGCTGTGGGCAGGGACGCCTCTCATTAGACAAGGTGGATCGGAGACCTATCTCGAACACTTCCGGGCATGGGGCATTCACAGCTTCTATGGGCAACCTGTTCCAGTGCCTCATCACCTTTACAATAAATTATTTTTTCCTAATATCTAATCTTAACCTACTGTCTTTTAGTTTGAAGCCATACCCTCTTGTCCTGTCACTACATGCTCTTGCAAATATGTTGAGTTGGGGGATAGTGAAACCGTCAGAAGAGTGCAGAGGCAGCTTTAAACCTCTGGTGTTTTTGAAAGTTTGCAGCATTCCACTTACTGAAGCTGGGATAAAGCTCAAAATTGTGCGATTATAGCCCAAATCTTCCAGTGAGCAACCGCAGCAGAAATGCACACATAGACATAAACACTTTCTGCACATATGTGTATGGGCAAGAACTGTCTCTGTGCGGAATGCGGCTGTCTTTTGCCACATTACTGGCAAAACTTGAGGACCACTTGTTTGAAAAAGAGATGAAAAATGAGACAAAGAGTAAAGCCTATTAAATTGCTGACACTCTTTTCAGAGGCTGATGTGTTACAGGAGGATATTCAAAGGTCATGTTTAGGGGTGTAAATGCGCTGTTGTCATTAGGTCCTGGGAAGCTGATTTATTCCATTAGCACTTTCTTTTTTCTTCGGTTCTTCACCCACTTTCTGGCCTGCTTTCTCCTCTGTTAGCAAAAAATGCTTCCCAAGGGTGGGCTCAGGCAGTGGCAGCAGAAGCTCTTGTATATTCAGACAAGCCCCTTTGGCCTGCTCTGTTTACTCCTGATTTCTGAGAAGAAAACAGAACATTTCAAAGTGGATAGACCATCCCAGGTAACCTCTTCCATTTGTGATGGGACATCTGCCATCAGCTCCCCAGAACAATGAGAAAACTAGGGCCCATGGGGTGGTAGCAGGACTGGATCACAGGGTTGTTGCAGAGGAACCAAGAACTGTGAGGTTTTCCAGGGCCACACAGAGATGAGTGACACCTACACATTGAGCAAAGAGATGTCTGTGTGCACAGGGTACTCCTTATTTGGGCTGTGCTGGAGGTAAAGCATGCTGGAGGAGGATGCTCACTATCCGGGATTCCCAGAGTCGAAGGTGCCACAAAACCTGAACACTGTTACAGGTCTTGCTACAAAACAATCAAAAAGCAAGGCCTCTCTCTTATTTCAGTGGCTTGTGAGGAGCTGTGCTGTGCCAGGCTTGTGGAGGGGCAGAACTGTGGGGGCCTATACAGCAGAGTTTGTTTTGGATGGTACCACTTCTGCTGATCATTGCAACAGGCCAGAAAGAGCCATTTGCTTTTACGGCAGGAGTGATGTGATGTATGTAAACAGAAAACTCCTCTCCTTTGCCGGAGCACATGGATGAAGCCCAAACTCTAAAAACGATGAACACACTTTTTCATTCAAGTCTTTCTTGTCCCAGATTTGTTCAGCTGCTGTCTTTGGGATATATGATGCATGCCCTGCTATTCCCTGAACATCTGCTATGGGGGTCTAAGAGAGACAGAGAAATGGGCTAAAGGGACCTCTAGTTTGAGCCAGTATGTTCTTCTGAGGCAGCTCCTGCTTGGACTGTAGGTATTCCAACATTTGTGCTGCCTGTGCAGCAAAATGAGGGCTCAATTAGAGCATAAGCAAGTATATTCTGCTAGGTTGCCAAGACTGGTATAGGTACAAAGAGCACTGAGGGCACAAGAGTACTGGCTCTGCAAAATGCAAATCAGAACCTATTGTTGCTGAGGATCCTCTGTATCTCCTCTGGCTTTTAGCAAAGCTAATGCTCATGCCACTTTGTGGCCATCGCTACCATTCCTCGTACGCTGTGTAAGAGATGTGTGTCTGCATTTTCATAAAGATGTGCACCTTTTCCTCAAGATCTGTGGGTTCCTCTCTCTTGCTGGCCTCCTAGTATCTGAATATCTCAGTATCAGCTGTCTCTGTCTCTCCCAGGCTACATTTGTACTAATAAAGCAGACAGACACACAGCACTGTCATGTGGGTGCCCATACGATCGAGTCACTCCTGCTGCTGTTTTGGTCAGGTTCTCTTGCCAGTAACGCTGAGCACAGCTGGGAGGTACCACGGGCCAGAGATGATTCCCGGGTGACAATCTGAGGCTATTTTGGAGTGTAAGAAAATATACAGGTATGTTATTGCCTGGCTTCACAGGGAAAGATAAAATGCCCCAGCCCTTTTTACCTTATCAGCAAGAACATAGTCTGGGCCTGGATCTGAAAGAACAGTCAAATTCATGGGGGAAAAAAAGTAAACTGGATTCTCTGAATTTTAGAAGCTATTACTTGCTCTCTAATCTTGCATTATAGAAGACACCAATGATCAGTCCAGAAACTGGCATAAAATGTGTGGTTCTGGTAAGTATTAAGTTTTCAAAACACTGAGAGGGAGAGTGAGGGGGCATGTGGGTTGAGAAGTAAGCTCATGGAGACTAGAAATGGCCACTTTGTCTAATCTCATAAACTGCAGACAAAACCCAAGGTCTACATCTAATCACATGGTCCTAACCATCCCAAGCCACTAAATTCTTCTAAGAAGATTACAGAATGTCTGGTCCTTTGGCACAGAGGAACAAAACCTAAAAAATCCCATTGTGTCATAGAAAGGAGAACCTGGATGGGAAAGTGCCCGGATGATCTGCAGAACAGTAGTTTGCTGCAAAGAAGCTGAGGCAGAGGATGGGAAACTTACAGATTTCAGAGAGTGGAAATTTAATAATGTGAAAAGGGCAAACCCTCTTTCTGCTTGCATATTTGGAGCTACCCAGCCCCATATAGTTTTCAAAGCTGTCAGTCTGGTTTTTTCTTCATTCAGTAATTTCATTTGATGCAAGGGTATGAGTCTGTACATGCCTCCCTACAGCTGAGTTTTGCAGTCCCAAACTTTCCTTCCTAGTTTAGATATGCTCACCTGCTTCTGATTTCTGGGTCTTCAGCAGCTCCTCTCTTCAGCAAGAGTGGTACTTCCCAATACTGTTTACTATGCTTTAAAAGCAACACTGGGGATAAAGACAGAGGTAATTCAGATTTCAGGAGGCTTCTGATCAATAGCAGTGCAACACGTATGGGATGGCAGCCCCTCCAGCACAGCAGCTGGATGCTACTGGAAGCAGCACAAACAGGAAGGCTGCAGCTACAGTGGAACTGATCCTGCAGACCTACTGCAAGCAGAACTGCTGAATCACTGACCAGCTGCACCCTAATAGCTCAAATACGTAGAGCTGATGATTACAGCCTGAAGCTGGACATAGGACTGCCTTCTCAGGTAGAAAAGCAAGCAAGAGGAAAATGGAAAGCCTGAGGAATGAGACTACGTGGCTTCACCTCATTCAGCCCACTGTGATTTCAGGTGTGACACGAGCCATTGCTTGGTGGAGTGCAGCATCATACTGGTAAAATACAGCCATAAACTCCTTAACAGAGAAAAAAAGGAAAACATTGCTATATGATAAGGCATTTGGCATAGGAAAACAAAGAGTGACTCTGCACAGCAAAAGAGAAGAAAGCCAGTGAGATGCTGCTAGTTTAGCAGCATCCTATATATATTTAGCCCAACACCCTATAGGACAGTTATGTCGTGAGCAACTTTTTTCCTCTGTATCCTTACCTTGGTGGTACTGGGGTGAAATTGCTTTTACAGCTTGGTTGCTGAATTGTACCAGTTGTAACAAAGGTCATGATATTTCTCCCAAACATCCCCAGTATCGATTCTACATTTTGTTTTGTTTTGAAAACATAGCATAACAATATAATGAAAAACAGGAGGGTGTCAGGCAAAGCTGTTTGTAGCGTGCAGTACTGCTGCTTTAAGAGATGGCTGTGCAGTGCAGAGAATGAGCAGTGTGCACAAGTCTAGAATGAGTTGGGCTACAAATAAATTATTAAGCCTTTCTAGGACATGGATGAGACATTTTCACCTAGGCTGCAATGTGTGTCATCACATACAGCAAAAGGATAAACAGGCCTGGGCCACCTTGATGAAAACTGATAGTGACTTACACATTCTTATTCAAAACCAGGCATATCCCAATTAAGGGATCCTCAGACAGTAATTTTCAGAATAATCCTACACAACACTTTCCAAGCCTTCCTAATCATTAGTTTGTGTTGATTGGAAGAAGGCTTTATTGTGCTGAGTCAGAGATTCCATGTTTGTCTGCTGAATAATTAGAAGGGAAACATTTTCAAGTTTGACCTTTCATAGTCATATGGCTGTGTAACCCATGGAATGTGGAGATTTTTTTGTGGAACATCCCTGCTGTATAAAGTTATCCTGTAAATTTTAGCTTGCTGGTTTGGTCACCTTAGGTACATTTTTTGCATGATAATATAAATTAATCTCATGACAAAGTTTTCAAATTCAGGAAATCCATAAGGACTACTGGGGGGGTAAGGAGGGGAAGTACTCTCAAATTACAGTGTGAAAAGTTCATGCAATTCATGCCCCAATCCTCCCACAAAGAACTGACATTATTTTCTGGCTTCCCATCGAAAACAGTAAAGGTAACATCACAGCATCAGAACATATTTCTAATTATTGTTTCAGATAGGAGGAATTCAGACTCTCAGATTCTAGGGATAAGGATTATAAATCTCGTCCAGCTCCTAACCTTGCAGCATTTGTTGTCCTGGTCCAAATTTCTTGTCAATCTTTATGATGCCATGAAAAGGGACAGCATGTTTGAAGCATACATGGCAAAAGATTATTTGCTTTAAAGTTAAATGACTGTCTTTACTTGCCATTACCGTACCACCTCTGAACCCCCATTTTACAGCACTGCACAGAGAAAGGGGAAGGTGAAATTCACCCTTTTGAAGTTTCAGTGTTGGAAGGGACATTTAGAGGTCAGCTTCTTCATATCCCTTCAAAGAACAAGGATCAGTTACCCTAAACCACCACACCTAAGCCTAAATTGTCATTAAAAAATCTCCGCTAATTGAAATTTGACCTGTATCTTGTTATCTTGCTCTAATGCTTTCATAAATCTTGTGAATAGATTTTTTTCCCTTATATATAATTTAAATATAATTTGTTGAGAAGCAAGCTGATTTCTTCTGGGCCTCCCTCTCTTGGACTCAGGGGATGACAGACCACCTCCTTTTTTACAAGAATTTTTTACAAGATTGGATGCCATTATCAGCCTTCTTTCTTGCTTTCCTTTATACCAAAAGAAATAAGAGTACTTTGTTCAGCCTTGCCTCCTTGGCTGATCATTCCTGCTGCTTTCTTCTATCTCCACTTGGTATATATCTGCAATGCCCTAAACTGGATACAGTACTTCGACTGAGGCTTCTCCAGTGGCAAGTAGAGCAGAATAATTTCATTCCTCTGTCTTACAGCCAACAGTGTTCTTAAAACATCCCAGAATGTGGTTTATTCTTTTGAAGCAGCCTCATATGCAACTGTGGCACACTGTAAACCTAGAATTCTTTTTCCACCCAGTTGCAACGAGGCCATTTAAAATCCTCATCCCCAGTTCCAAGGGTCCACTTGTCCTTTACAAATCTCTAGTTTTCTGCTTTCAGACTGAAGATGCTCACCTGGCTTTGAACTCTTATGTAGTCTTTCAAATGCTGAACTTCTTAATTAATGTAGGTGCTTTTCCTTCTCCACTGGCCACATTGGCAGTGACAGTATTAAACAGAACGTGGTCAAAAGCAAATATGACAGCTTCAAGTGCCTCCCCAAGTTAACCACAAACTATTATTAACTACAGTTCATCTGAGATTTTTCACTGCACTCAAATACTAAAAGGAAAGGGAGCTCCTTTGACAGCAATAAATAAATTATAACTTCAGTTTCAGTATGACTCAGTCAGACTTGCTACAGATGGAAGGAAATTTCACCCAGGCAGTTGTATCTCAGATTGCACTAATACAAGTAATATTTTGAATACATCTGCTGCTTCACTTCAGCAGAAGAAACATAGTAGCTTTAGCCTAGATAAGCTGCACAGCTTTTAAAAGACATAAATGTTTTTAGACCTGTAAGTCTTGGAAAAATACATGGATTAATTTGTTGTGTCAGTGATCTTGAAAATCTGGACTTGCAAGTGGATTCTGAGTCAGTGGATGTACAGTGACGATTTATGTTTTCTGGAGAGGTACTTTCAGAAGCTTTTGTGAGACTTTGACTCTCAGTTCAAGGCGCAATGAAATTCATTGGTGTTTTGCAAATGAAAGTATTGGTCATTGTTGGTGAACCCTTGACTGAGAGGAAAGGATAGGAGCAAAAACCAGTTGCAAACAGATTGAGAACTTGAGGGTAAAAATGAAGGACAGGACCAAAAAAGGGCACCTTGTGATTGAGGTCTACAACAGGCACCTGGTCAGGCCAAGCCTGTTGACAAGACCTTCTTATTTCAGGTACAGCAGGCATCCGGCTCACATGTGCTCAGCCTGAGGGGGCATTTTAACCACCCAGATATCTGCTGGGGAAGGAACACAAATGTCTGTGAGCAATCCAGGCACTGGAATAGGTTGCCCAGAGAAATTGGATTTCCCATCCCTAGAAGTGTTCAAGGCCAGTCTGGGTGGGGCTTTGACCTGGTCTAGTGGAAAGTGTCCCTGCCCATGGCAAGAGGGGCTGGAACCTGATGATTTTTAAGGTCTCTTCCAACCCAAACGGTTCTGTGATTCTATGGTAATATATTGCCACGTATATTGCCCCTTTCCTGATACAACATTGTAACTATAGGTTGAAGACAACCTTTTTTAACATTGAGAAATTACTACTTGGTGTTCAAGGGTAACAGACAGTATTAAGACACCTCAAAAGGTTTTACTTCCTTGGTAAGTTCTTCCTTGGTTCAGCAAGATCAATCCTGCCTCACCTTGTCTTCTCCTAGATATCCCTCCAAAGACTTTAGTCAAATCTGTGAAACTGGAAACTAAGTAGTATTGATGAGTCTGGTTCTAGTGAATATATTTATTTACTCTGGAAGGGGCTCTGGAAATGCAGCTCTAAGACAGGGTATGCTTACAGAGAGGTAGTCTTTCAACAGTAGATTAAAGCATTTGCCTTGTGTAATTTTTTCTTATTATTGCCACTGCTCAAATCTGTAGACATTTCTGTCACCACTGTCCCTCCTGAACCATACTGTGAATGAAAGCAATACAGTGACCCTGCTGGTCAATCATCACTGGGGCCATCTTCAGTGAGTCTGAGGCTACCTTGGCTCCCACAGCACATTATAAAAGCACTCAGTCACAGACAACAGAAACTGTTGCCAGCGTTTTAAAATGTCCACTCCTTAATCAATTCCTGGTTTTGAGTGTTCATTTCCAGGGAGCTGCTGATGCCCTCGTTTACCAATTGGTCCAATTGGCATTGATGCTTTCCAGTACATTACAAATTCAGGATGAAGGTACTTACTTAATCTGAGTACATAAAATCAGTGACCACTTCTGATCCTGGTACAAATAAGAAGTTGCATTATTGTGAATCATTATGCTTGCAGTTAAAGGTAAGGGGAGCAGTTTATTAACACAAAACTGGCACCTCTTCAATGGTACTTGTAGGAGTTGAAGTGCTGTCCTTCTCTAGAGCAGAGGTAGGACTGGTATCCATGCTGTAACGGCCAAAGACGCAGGGGGAAGTTGTGAGCATAGGCTTTCTCACTCTAAAGAGAGGGCTCATTCTTAGGTCAGGTAACCATATCAACATGAAGTATTGAATAGATACCCCAGGCTGAACAATGCTCTCTAATATCAGATACTGGAAAAAAATAGAGAGAAAATAAGTCTTCTTCTTGCATATATATATTATGTAAGCCAAATGTTATTTCTCAATATTGCCTTCTAAAAATGATGTGCCCAGCTGTTTTAAAAAAGCTGCACTGAAAAAGAGCCTCTCATCAAGAATGAAATGCAACAAAAGGTAGATCGGGGGAGCTCAGAGCTTTCCATGACAAAGTGGAGGAGAATGAAGCCATCTTGGTTCCTTGGGGCTGGCAGATCTGGAATTCCCTTCATCATAAGCGCTGTTTCACTTCACCTCAGTGAGTCATGCTGGTGAATCCTGAGGTTAATTATTAGATTATTCTAATACACATCAAAGGCTTTTGGAGGCTCCTGAATCTTCGCAGTTTAATATGTACATTTATCAAGTGCAAGTAGGAGAAATGAAAAGTAATTAAATTCTTTTTAAAAAGACTTTTAAAATTATTATTTTCAAACTCCACCCATTGGACCATCTCTGTGATGCTGCAGAAACTGAAAAGTAGTACTAAAAGGGACAACTGGCTCGCAATAGTTTGCAGACTTTTAAATCATGAACTGGTTGGCATTTGAACTTTATTATTTGAAATGTGACAGCATCAAAGTTTATTTGGATATTCCTCAGGCCAGAGCAAGCATGAATTTAGGTCCCTGGTTATTTTTCGAACCAGTTTTAAAATCACGGAATGGGTAAAGTTGGAAGGACCACAGTGGGTCATCTGGTCCAACATCCCTACTCAAGTAGGGTCATCCCAGAGCACTTAACACAGGATTGCATCCAGAAGGTTCCTGAATATCTCCTGTCAGGGAGACTCCACAACCTCCCCTGGGCAATCTGTCCCAGTGTCCAGTCACCAGCACAGTAAAGACGTTCTTCTTCATATTTCGGTAGAACTTCCTGTGCATCAGTTTCTGTCCATTGCCTCTTGTCCTATCACTTGGCACCACCATGAAGAGCCTGGAAGCGGTACTTTATTTCCAAGAGCTCAGATATCCTCACCTTTATTTAGACAAAAAATGTTTTCTGGCTTTCTAGTTCAATACCATTTCACAGGTACAGACCCCTTCTTTGAGCATCAAGATGCCTTGTTAACCATCAACTGACAGTATAACATGGGCGAAATTCACAAATACAGAGAAATTACATGTAACAACAGGAAACAAAAATGTTTCTATTGTTCTTCTATTACCTCGTATCAGTGAGGGGTTCATCCCCCACAGTCTCATTCATTCCAAGAAGAAAATGCAGTTGAAAGAATGAATAAGATAAAAATTATCTTCTACAGAAATGTAAAACACAGGTGTATTCCTGACGCTGACCGCAAGCTGCCCAGGGCTGCGCAGCGTCTTAGTGCAAGACATGTCCTTGGGAACAGGACTTAGCTGCAGTACAGCTGACGAGACTTGACTGCAGTACAGCAGTCAATGCAGGCTCCCCTGCTAGAAGCAAACTGCACTCTGAGTGTCAAAGGACTGCTTGCCAGCTTGCCGAGGTAAAAGATGAGAGAGAGGTCCTCTGTATGGTTTCCAATCCTTTATTTCAGGTACAAAATCAGCGACAGAAGACAAGGGAGACGAACTTGCACAGGTTTTTATAGGGGGGCAGAGACAGGTGGAGTAAAGAGAACAGCCAATGGGATACAGACAACTGGGAGGCGACAAGGAGAAATCAACCAACAGGGACACCTCAGGGGAGGGTTCTATGTACAACAACCAGTGGGGTATCAAATAGAACTGAACTTTCCAGAACATATGAATATGCAATGAGGGTAATACACAAACATAAGGGTATACATAAAACTGGGTGGGGAAATCTTAAACCAGGAACAGAACAGTATGCAAATATTGCTTGCAAAGGAATCTGGGAAGTCGCTGTGACTAAAGTTGTACTTTGGTGCCCTGGGTGCCTGACCACCAGCCCTTTGACCAAGTGGACACTGTGGCTGCGGCCATATGCATTGCAATATATTCTTGTGTGCATGTGGTCCAAAACATAACAAATTACCTGATCAGTAGCAAGAACCAAAGAGGAGGAAGTTTGTATGATTCTATTTTGGGAGAATGACACAAGGGTCTGCAAAGAAGCAGGCTGTAAAAGGAGACCTAAGGGCTTCACTTTAGAGCCCATAGCTCTGCAGAAAAATTGAGTCCAGATGGAATTTTACTGAAATAATAGCGTACAAATAGGGAACAACAGTGATCCAACTAAGGAGGACAGTCCTCTCTGAAAAAAGTCTGGAATTGTAATGGATTGAAATCTTTCTGACATCCATAGAAGATTACTGAATTCTTACAAGGTTTGTTTTGTTTGTTTGTTTGTTTGTTTTTTAATAAAGAGGCTAGATAAAAGAAAACAGTCCCTGGGGAAATGCAATATAATTACATTTCTTCTTGTCTGATAAGTGCAAAATCAATTCTGCAGAGTTTTACCCGCATTCTGCACTATTCTTTAAAATGTCAGCAAAAGGTTTTATTACTATTTATTACTAGTTATAGAAGAAGGAGTTAGTTCATTCAGTAAACCTCGCAAAGAAACCATACAATCTAATTCCTTGTAAGAAATATAGTTTTCATATTTACTACATCAGGAAACAATACTGACATAATAATAGAGTGCAGTACCTCTGAGGGAACTGTTCTGAGCTGTTGCACCAGGAGTCTGTGAACTGAGATATACCCTCAGCAACAGGTAGTTGTAAAGGGAGGCCTTTACAGGCAGATAAAGAGATGTGAGAAGAAACTATTGACTTGTGTTAAAAAGAAATCTGAAAAGTGGCTGAAGGGTTGAGGATGGAGGAAAGGGTATCAGCTTGGCATTTCCAGACGCTGAATAATTACAGTATTTCATCTTGTACATCAAAAGTCAGTATGCATCATTGAACATCCTGGACTTAAAATATAAGTGAAATCACAGAAATGGAATATAGACCAGAATTATATATTATTTACAGCACTACTGCTTTGCCTGTATGCATCATATCCATTGTGTATTTCTTTACTCCAATAATGGATCTGAATTTTACAAAAAAACAAAACCCAAAAAACCCCTTTCAGATACTTCTTGCAGTCTTCCTTTAGACATTCCCAAATGATACTCTTTTTTCTGTGAAGGTATAAGAAATGTCCACTAGTTTAAAAACATATCAGATTCCTAGACTGGTATTTCTAAATGACATACCACAACTTAGGACACACAGTACGTTTCTTATATTGAACAAGCACACAAATAACATTATAGTTTTGTACTCAGGCCTATTGAAATAAGCAGTGGACTCCTTTGCTCAGCTGAACAGACATAAATATCCATCAATACCTCAAACACTTTTCAACTATTATGCTTCCAAACAACTTTAAACTTCTGGGTAGTGCCGAGATAAGCACTTTATAGGCAGGTAGGCAGCTGTAAATTACTAATGTATGATTTCTACTGATCACACCAGCAAACGAAATATGCTCCTACTCACAGCTGGCAATCTACTGCCTGAGAGAAACATTAAACTCTCTCTCTGATTCAGTTCCGCAGTGTGTGTATCTCCAGATAGAATTCCTTTCTCCCTCCTCTACTCTGGCAGATATGGCAATATACCCCCATTTTTTCTTTTCAATCTTTCACATTTTGAAAAGTGCTTTAGTTATGCTGAAATAATAGATTTTTTTTTTCTGAAAAGTGGTCTCCATTATGACTGAGCAGTAGTCTTTGAACTGTGGAAGGCATTGCTCTTGCTCTGACTAATGACCTAAAGGCTTAGCCTGAAACCCTCATCAGCAACCAGGTTTGTGCACTTCTTCCCTTGTAATCACTGCGAAGGAACATCTTGCACAAAGGTCCACGGTGTCCCAGGGCTCTCTATTTTTATACAGAAATGGACAACACCTGGGGATACAGCTACATCTCAAAACTAAATATCATATAAGTGCTCACTTACCAGAAACAGTAACCTGGCCCTCACCTGGTATCTTTGTGAACATGTGACAAGTAAACTCCAGAAAGTACTTGAACTTCTCAAAACTATTACAAGCTTATATTGGGCAACACTGATCAGAATGACATAATAAATGATCTACAGCACAGGGAAACAGACTGAATGCAGAAGTGTTTGTACCATCAGAAACTGATTTGATGATTATGTCAATTACTTTTGGCACTAAGCTTCCTGTGGGTTATTTTCTGATTGATCTTTTGGCCATCTGTGACTGCTGCCTTATCTATGCTTATTTTCCAAAAGATTTAATGAATGCTTTGTTTATCATAAATCATTCAAAATTTTACCCCATGTGGAATATCTGCTTATACTGTTTGGGTCAGCTTTGATTATTCCTTCTCCCTTGCTGGCAGTAAATGCTGTTGCTGAGCAATAACTTTAGTCACAGAAGAGCTCCCCCAAACCAATCTTGATTTGTGAGATAACAGAAGAGAATGCAATTTGCCAGAAAAACCCAGTCCTTTGCAATTTTTTTGCAGTGTATTTTTTCTTCCTGGAACATGTTTTTTATCTCCAAGTTTCTTTCAATCCTGTTGACTTACTCATGCTAAATAGGCTGCCGTAGCAACTTCTGCATGCTAATGTGTCAGATATTGATGCTATTTACACGATATCTCATTTAAGAGCTTAAACACACATCTTTTAATGTTGCAGCATTTACAGATTCAAAGATGGCAGAGAGAATGGCATTATGTCACTTACCATCATACCTTGTTTTGCAGTGTGACAAAACAGAGTGGCAGCTTCACACTTATTTTATATTCTTTTTTTTTTTTCTTTTTGACTAAACATACTGGTAATATCAGGTTTCATTTTATTTCCTGGGAGATATCTGTGGAGTACACAAAGAAATGGATTAGCAGTTTTTTCTGCATTTGTTTGTAGAACTGGAATTACTGAATCTTGAAGGAGATAGAAGTAAAACTTCTAAGAAATGAGTTTGGCATTAACTAGCTGCTCCCAAAAATATGCATTAAAAAAAAACTCACAAAGAGCTCAGTTGTTTTAATTAAAAAAAAAAAAAATAGTCCTTTTCTCCCCTGACCCAGTATTGTTTCCATGGTATGATGTGGTGTTATAATTTTACTTTCCCTCCACTCTGCTGTAGAATCATCCAGGAAAACAGATAAGATGTGAAATGTGAGGAGGGGCAGAGGCTTTCAAGCCTTCTTTAGTCATCACAAAAAAAGTGAAAATGGTACAGCCCCCTTTTGTTTTTTGCCTTTGCGAATCACCTCTAAAGGTTTCTGTTGTCATCCATTCACATCAACTGTGAGCAAGCTATTATCTTTATGGACTCAGGATGCTGGTTTCAGACTCACCATCCCTAAGCAGTGATGCACATCAAGTAATTTTTTATTTATTTATTTGAATGCTTCAGCAGCTGAGACTCAGGCCTGCCCAACGTTCTGACAATCAGGGTTAATTACTGTAATGGTTCTCTGGCAGGTCCTCCTTAAAACATCTTAGCAATATTGTAGCTCATCCAGGATAATGTTGATTGCTACCTGTACAGGACTTTGTCAGCATATTACTTCCACTTTGTGCAGATTGGGCACTTGCAATTTGAAGTGCTCAAACCAATTTTTAGCACAGATAAGCAGCTTGAAAGACAGATTCTCCAGCAACAATCAAACCTCTGATCCGTGGCTTTCTCAGGTACCTTCCTGTTTGTTTGGTACTCTAAGACTTACTTCACTGAATACCTTACAGTTCCATCAGTCTGAGGGCAGCACAACACAACATCTTGTTTCTCATTTTGAATATTTATGTGAGGTAAGCCTCAGTTTGACTAAGTTTGTCTAATTTAAAATACCCTAACAAACAACTTTTAGTCTACTGTCAGGTAAGAGTCTTCCTATCCTCCTCACTCCTTGTTTTCTATAAGGGTGACTTTCCAAACTCCTGTACAGAGCCCAGATGACCATTCCTTTGCTATCTCTGCTTCTTGGTTTGTCCATGCAACATCTCAGATGCCACGACTAGACGTTTAGACAAAAACAAACCCTGACTGACTGTAGACAAAGTAGGAAAGATACAGATCTGTTAAGCCCTGACCTACTGAGGGGTGTAGTTAAAGCATGTGGGAGTCCCGCTGGTTTCAAACTGACCACCCTCTGAGAAGTGCTCAGAGAATGTATTCAGATATCTTTGCTATAGTGTGGCTACCTGCAGCCGAAGGGTAGTGTCAGCTAAACACATGACAAGACTTGGATGATCTAGGTTTCGTTCATTTTGACATCTTCAGCATCTTGACATCAACAGCCCCAAGTTAGACAACTTAGCCTTTTACAAGTGGGAATAATTAAACTTTTCAGAACCATATCTGTGTAAGTCTGTGAGACCAGTGAAGATCTGCCTAACCTAATCAGTGGGGAGGGCTGAGCAGAAGCCAAAGAAAATCAGGCTGTCACAGGTTAAAACAGCCCATGGGTTGCTGTAAACTGTGAGCTGTAAAAATAAGCAGTTAGGAAACTCTCCCAGCAGCTGGTAATGGCTAAATTTATCACTGATTGAGAGTAAAAGTAAATTAATGTTGATTTTTTTAACTCTTTCTAAGGTATTCCCTTTCATTTAGGGAAATTTCCATCTACTTTGTTGCCTTCTTGAGTGCTTTCTATCAACAGTGCTCCAACAAGGACTGAAGGTATGATCCAGACGTAGCACCACTTTGCAGCTTTAACCTTATGACCACATATTCAAGCTATTGACATAATTACATGCAAGCAATGCTATCAAGTATGAAGTTGCAGCCCAGGTGACATCCTTATGCTAAGCTCTTCTTACAAGCGACCCATGAGCAGTTTTTGTACTTCATTTCCTATTATAAAATTCAGTTCATTGCATCCAAAACAAAGTACAACAAAGAACAGATGACCAGCTGACTAAAAAGTCAGCGTTATGTAGCCTTGCAGTTATGCCACTACACTAGATCAAGACATTCAATCAACTGATAACTTTACTCGAACAACATTTAGCTAGTTACCTAAAGGCATGGGAATGCCTGATGATGAATGAGAAATGTCTAAATAAATTTATGCAGGCAGAAGAATTTAAACCAACATCTCAGTCCAAAGACTCTACCTGTGGGTTTGAGAACAAAGAAAAACTTCATTTCATGGTGCATGTCCATTTCATAGAAATTAAATGTAATGATGACACACTTTTATGCAACAACAGCAACAACGAAAAAAAACTTATTTCTGAGCACAGCTGTATTGTGGAAGTTGAAGATTTCAGGCTAAAATTCTCAAAAGAAAAAAAACCCAGATACAATACTGTTATTTCAAACAAAAATCCAAGGGTTGTATATGCCTAAATCCTGTAAGTTCCTTTGAAAATACTAATTTCAAGTTTTAGAGATAGTTTTGATATATACTGAATAAAAGTGGTGTGATCAAATCCCATTTGTACCCAACTGCAGGTAACCAGAACTGTGCTGGGGAGGTACTTAGCTATATTTTAGACAATACAAGAAAAAAATATTAGAGTAAACTTAAGTAAAGAAGGATGCCCAGGTGAAGCATCTGGGGGTTTTCTTTCAGTGTTATATTGTGAGAGGTTACTCACTCTTACTTTTTCAAAATAGGATACCATTTTGTGGTCAGCTTCTCACAGCTTTTCTTAAGTCAGATTCCCCCTCACTGCTTCAGGTCCACCTACCCTTTTCGTTCTTTAATCACTCACATTTTTAACACAATTGAATGTTCAAAACAGCTTGTGCATGGAATATTCAAAGATTTGACACTCATCTTATTCTGATGTTGTACAATACACGTGAGAGTATTATGCATGAAAGTAGCATGCCATGATAAATGAAGTCAGATACACTGTAAGTATATGAATATTACAGTTAATAAGGCTGATTCTCCCAACTGTCCTTACTAAGGAAGACACTAATATCAGGAGGAATTTTTTCTCTTTATTCCCAATTAAATATAGATCATATTTGCGTGTTTAGAGGTGTTCTACAGTTATCCAAAAGGAAAAGAGTCCAGAAACACAAAACAAGAAGTTTTGCTCTAAATATTTACTGCTTATCTGCTGAACACCAGTGCACACTTTCTTGTTCATTGGAAGGGTGAAGCAAGACTTCAGTTTCTACAGAAATGTAAGAAACATAAGCTAATAGGCTTCTTGAAAAGTTTGCAATGGGCTAAGAGTGAGTAATCTGTTGCTGCAGATCAAGTGGTGTTTGGGAATCCCCTCAATTCCTGCCCTTGCCTGCATTTTTGTATCAGAGTCTACTACAAAGAATTTCAGTAAAAGAAGTTGTATCAACATATAATGGGAACAAAGTAAAAACCTGTTAAGAGAGGGAAAATGCCCTTGGAGAACTAAGCAGTGACAAAGGACTGGGAAAATGAGACATCAGCTGTTAAAGGAATTTTCACATGCATGATTTTGCATGTGCAACTCATGCAAAGATCTAGTGTTACGTCACAGTAAATGAATGAAACAGTCAATTTTTTGGGCTAATATTTTGATCAAAATATGTTTGTTTACAGTTGCTGCCTTTAGGAGACCCTTTATGAGCAGTCTGAGCCATGGAAGTGCTTTGGTGAAGTATCTTGTAATCTTCCTTAAAAAACTATTGGAGAAATAGGATCACAGAATAATTGAGATTGGCGGGTATCTCTGAAGGTCTTTAGTTCAACCTTCTGCTCAGAGCAGGCTCAGCTATGGAGATCGGATCACACAGCTCAGGACTTTATAGAGTTGGCTGCTGCAAACCTCCAAATGTAGAGATTGCATGAGCCCCTAGAGTGCCACTTCCACTTGTGGGCTGTTCCCACTCCTGTTATTTAAATGTATGCTCACTGTTGTTTTTCTGCTGTTGTGGTCAAGGGGGCAACATTCCCCATGGGTCCTTGAAAGGAAGGGGAGGCTGCAAGCTCACCGGGGCTTCCACAGAGTCTCTGGGATACACCTTTGCAGGCAGCAGCAAGCCGTAAGAGAAACACAGCATCTCCTTAATGGTGAAGTCAGGAGGTTTATTTTGGTCCAGCGCTGGCAAAGGGGGGGGGAAGGGGGAAGGGAGAGGGGAGAGGGAAGGAGAAGGGAGAGGGGGAAGATCCAAGCGGAAAGAGAGAGCCTCATCCTCCAAGCACTCCCTTATCACGGTTTCGAAGGGCCCGCGGGCCCAAGGCTTGAACCAATGAAAAGCTCACAGGGGAGGGATCAAAGGCAGGAATATACATCTTAGAAATATACCATACATTTCAGAAGGGGGAAACAGAACAAACCAGTCAAAGGAAAATACATAACCACATTTTTCTTCCTGCCACATACTGCTGTGAGCAGCCTGGGTCTGTCTTCTTGGAGTCCTCCTCATGGTCCTAGAAGGCCCTGCTTAGGCCCCCTAGAGCTTTCCCTTCTCAAGAATAAAGGAGTGCAGGTCCCTCAGCCCCTACTCAGTAGCCTGTGTGCACCACACCCTGATCACCTTGGTGGGCCTCCACTGAATTTCCCCCACTTGATCCATGTCTTTCTTGTACCAGGGTCTGAAACTGGATACAGGACTCTAGGTGCCCTCTAAGGAGTGCTGAAAAAAGGGCAATGAGCACGCCCCTTGATGTAGTGGTCATGCTGCTCTTGATCCAGCCCCAGGTGCTGTTGGCCTTGTTGACTGCACAGGCACACAGCAGGCTCACAGCAGAGATCATCTCCCACCTGAGCACCTGCAGCTTCAGTCTCTGCAAAGAGTAAGGAAAGCACTGGTGCCCTGATTTTCAGTTAATAATTCTGAGCTCTGCCTTGAATTCAGCTGACAGATCTGGATACCTGGAGTCTGGAAAAAAATTTTAAAATGCTTATTTTCTTCTAAAGTGTGCTTCTTTTGCTTAATGCTAGGGACAAGAAAGTGGCAATTTCTTTCCTCTGACCATATGTTATACTTTCTCCTAATTCATCCACTCCTACAGAGTTTTTCTTCCTGACCTAGCAGATTGTAAGCAAGGCACTTTTCAGAAGTTATATTACACAGACTCTACACCCAGGAAATGTTCAGAGGTTCCCGAGGCTAAAATACTGTGTGTTGGGCTCACAAATTGAAAACACACATGCTGCCCCGAGAATACTGATTTTTTTTAAAAATTTTATTTTATTTTATTATTTTTGGAAGAAACAGGACTCTTTTCATAGGTTCAGCCACAGAAGTTACAGCTAAAGCAGCTTTGACTCGGCAATAGTCTGCCTGGAATGTAAGGTATTATACCTCACTCTGAACTGTCACTACTCCTGGTGCCTGAGCTGTCTCTACAGCACACTGCAGTCACTTCTGTGCAGCGTGGGCATATCAGTAGCTTGTATGAGATATATCTCAAGTGTGTTGTAATGCCTTCTGGGTAGCTGCTGGAACTAAGAATGAGCTAATATACTCTCTCCCTCTGCCAGACTTATTAGTTTAGAATGAGTGTTGTGAGGACTACAGCTACATGTCTGCCAATACAGAGATTTGGGTTTTGCAGTTGGCTCAGAGAAGGGTGAGATCAAATCTGCCTGAAAAAATACTCTGTACATGTACCTTACCACAATCTCACAGCTCAGTTAAGCTATGTTGCTTCTACTATTGTTTTTTCCTTTCCAATTAATTTTAAGGCTTTGTTCATCTTAGAGGAACAAAGTGAGTTTTCACACTGCAATTTGTACTTTGTTAAACCAGAAGCTTATTCTATATCATAGTTTCTTTTTCTTCCTTTTACAGACATTTTGAGAGATAATTCTCTGAGCCAAAAATCAGAAACCCCTGTTAATCTGAACAAACCTACACCAGAATTTACACAAGTTGCCCGCTGGAGACTGAACTTTTCCTGTGTTTATATCCATACAAGTATTATCTCCTCCATCTCCCAAAATCCACAAATACCCACTCAGCTGATGCGAGCTGCTGCTTTCCTTTCCTGACACACACAGGAACATGTCTGTCTCTTGAAAGCTGTTAGACAGATTGAAAGGAGGTGAGAGAGCTAAAAAAGGGCCTGGGTACAAGTTAGCTTGTTACAGTAGGTCGCCTACACCACACGAGGAGGTGACTCATGAGTAAGCAACTGCTTCATACAGGAGTAACTTTTGGAAGTATTTTGCAGAAATGTTTTTTTGCATTCTGTTCGTGATGGGGCAGATCCTCATGGCTTACACCAGTGCCACATCCACAAAGGACTATTTATCCCATGGAGCATTGTGGTTAACACACAAACCTGATATCATTGCTAGAAGTTATGTGAACCTGCTGCTACATAACCACAACCCTGTGTGAAAATAATGCAATATGTCTCTACTTCTAGGAAGAAATTCTGTTGTGAATTTTAACTAAAACCAAAAACATTCTTGCTTATAAGGAAAAAAACCCAAGGCTAACACCCAAAGTAGGAAAAATCCTATCCCCTCAGGGCATACAGTTGCCAACAAAAATGTCTAATATTTTAGGTGAATTTCATTCACAGAAAATGCACTGTAAATTTCATGAACTCTGCTTTCTGTTATTGGAGGAGAAGAGCTGTAGGTTAGAGTTTGTTAATGAAAAAGGACATGTACTAAATAAATGCTGAATATTCAGCTGAATAAATGTTATTCCACTACCATAAGATCCAATTATGTCAACACAAATATTTTAGCACCAAGTAAAAAGAAACCTTAATAAAATTCAAGCAGTTCAATGGAAATAAAGTGACATTGAAGCTAAGGGGCATGGAAGTTGAAATAAATAAATGACAAAAAGCTATATATTTCAATGCCTTTTCCTTTTGTTTTTAAACCAGCTATTATTATGTGTGAAATAAGTGCAATTTCAGGTAAAAATAGATTTTTGCCTTTTTCATTGTGCAGGGCATACAATAGCACTTTCCTAAGATTTTTTGAAAGCCATTGCCACTTTTTAAATAATTTTTCCTCTTCCTAAATAAATTCATTGGTTCTGGAAAGTACTTGGCAGTGTTTAAAATCCCATTGTCACTGAGTCCAAACAGAATTTTGACAACAGATTAAAACTTTATTTTCCTTCTGAAAATCTTGCCCATGACAGCAATGTCCTTTTATCCAAACATGTCCATAATCAACTGCTTATTAAACTTCCTTGGTCTTATTTGAATTTTCTTAATAGCAGAAAAAGGAAAAAAAGATTAACCAATCTCCTGTACAGACACAAACATTTCCAATTTGTAATTGCAAGGGTTAGATTGGGAAGATGTTCTAATCAGTCTCAGCAACCTTCCTGGTTTACATCCAATCACAAGCTTGATGCTGAAACACTGAGGGTTTGCAACAGACTGCTGAGAAATGATTGAAACATTAAGAACTCTGTGTAAGGTGTTTTTCATAAAAATTTCAAATCAACAAGAAATTTGAGAAAACCATGATGCATTTGATGAGCCACAGCACACAGGGATGTAGTTTATCAAATGAATTTTTCTGAATTGTTTCATTAGCTCTAGACATAAGCAGCACCAACCAGAGTCTGAAAAATAGATCTTATGGTTGGTGATGAGTTTTCAAAGATTTTGGAAAGATGGAGATGATGTTTCCCATATAAACAGGGATGTTAAAGTGTTTTAAAGCATTACTGGATAATAAAGATATAACCAGCAAGCAGCTCTTTCTTCACAATGAGAAGGGAAATAGTAAAAGCAGGGTTGGGAGAATTTGTCGACAAGTTTCCCATAGGACTACATAACTGTTAGTTAACCAAGGGCTTCTTCCCATTACTGCCCTGCAACTCAAATAAATTGCTCTCACAGCGACTGGGATGGGCCCTGCTTGGCCTCCTCTTTCCAAAAAGTCATCTTACTACTACATCTACCCTGAAATCCAGAGTTTCCATCTTCACTAGAATTGTTAGGAGAATGATTTTTCATTGGTAATTTTGAACTAGTGTATCTAAAGAGCTTTTTAAGCTTTTAAAGCTTTAACTGCCATATTGACATGTATGTATAGAGGTTTGTTTTGCTAAAAGTAACATATAAAGAAGACAGTTCAGGAAATGGCAAGACTCAAAGCACCCAGTACTCTCCTCTGAATTTAAGATATTTCCAGCAGCAGCATATTTTGATCATAGCTGATTCTCTGTACTTGATTAAACAACTGTTAATCTGTTTTGTCAGTCTGGAAGGGCAAGAATTTTGCTGCCACTGTTCCCAGATGATTGACTTGACTTATTTTTCAGTGAGTTTCTAATTTTTCCTCAGACAGTACATTATATGATAGGGAACTATATACTATATATTTGCATCCAACTCTTTATTTTTGTGTCTTCTACACATGCTGTTAAGAATTTCCATCGTTCACTTCAAATTCAGTCTTGCTTCCAGATTTCACAGCCTCAGTGGGATCAGGTGTAGCACTCCAGCAAGCTTAAATTCATGTCTGAGTCAGCACATGGAAATTCCCTCCGAACTCTGGGATTCCTGCCAGCATTTTCAGTATTGCTTAGCAGCTTCCATCAAGCAACTTTGAATACAAGCAGCAGCTTCTACAGACTCTACCTCTCCCAGTTTTTGCAAGATTTACAGTTGCTCTGTACAGTGAAGGAGCCCATGAGCTATAAGAGTTGATGAAACAAATCTGTGGAGCAGACATAAGGTCTGTATTTCTAACAAAGTGAGATTTGCATTCCTGGTTTTCCCTCTAATGCTTCCATTCATCTTAGATCACCGGCTTTGCTTTCTGTCTTATCCATTAGTCACACTAACTTGGTGCTTCTAACATGCTCGTATAGGGACAAACATTCCTTCTTCCTTCGGGGCTCATCCAACCTCTTTATATGCAGTGATAACTGCTGGGGGTAAGCAAGAAAGAGGATTCACCAAACAGTTTCCTTCCCTTCCAGAGAAAACTCTCTTGTTAATAAAAGCTGCCAATTTCTTTAGCAATGTTTGCAGCCTTTGTTATAAGCAAATCAGCTGAAAGCATTGTTATTTGAAAAATATTCATAGAAAGAAAAAAGCATCTACTCTTAATGGGAATAAATATTCAGGAGATTATTCACTCTGTTTTAAAAAGGCTGTTTATTATTCTCCAAAATTGGGAGTGGGAAAGGGGGGAAGCAAGGACATGGTGTTCACAGATAACATGAATGTAGCTCATCTCCTAAGTATGATGCTTAGGTTATCATGACAAATAACATCATGTGATCACTCATATGATGAAGGCAAAAAATATCTACCATGGCTATGTGTTTGCACATTTTTTATAACTTAGAATTTACTTCTGATGAGACAAATACAGACTGTGTGTGTCAGTCTAACATTGTCTGACAAATAGCTGTTGTATTCAAATTTTTGGCACAGGGGGCATTAACCCTGGGGTAGGCTTAACATATGTCCATTTGATTTATATGGAGCTCCATTTTTCATTCTGGCTCTTGACAGAGAATTCCCAAATGAAACCAACTAAAATAGCACCACAGAGAAGTATTATCTCCTGCTCAGGTGCTGGTTCTCCTTCATCACAATAATCAAGCTATTCTCAGAGGGTTCATCTAGCAAAGGTTGGAAATGAGATGTCTATCCAGTATTCGATTCCCTTCTTTATTAAATGGGACTCAAACCCATCCACCTCAGAAGCTGCACCCCCAGAGCAGGATCATGGGAGAGATACTTTCATAATTTTTATTCTTAGAAAGCCATAAATAAAGCTGGAAAGTAAGCCAGCAAGTATTACTTTCTAATCTGACGATCATGACAGCTACTTCAGAAGACAGAGTCTATGAGGTAGGGAGGGTCGTACCAAATGCTTCACATATTCTACATGAAATTGGTCATAGAGCAAAATGCATTAAGCAGGTCTTCTCCTCCACCAGCTTTGCCTCCTTAGGCTATAAGATTATGAGCCTCTTACTCTATTCCTATAAATTTTCAGTGATTGCATGCACATTGCAAACAAAGAGGACTGGAAACAAAGGGAAGCACTGGCTAGTTCTTTTTATTGCACAGGAATATACTGTAGATGTGGGAGTGAAGAAGGGAGCCCCAAACCAAAACACTCTAAAACTTCCACTTCTGCTTTCAGAAATAGTTTTAAATAAAAGTGTTCTCGGTACACCGTACCTTCATTCAGTGAAAATGTCCCCAGAGTGCCAAAGTAGGCATGTGAGTTTTTGAAGAGGCAGGATTCAAACGTTGGATTAGCAAACTCTTCTCACGGGCTGCTTTTTGTAGTCTGAAACGTAACTGCCCATTAACTAACTCTATAGTCATCACTGAACACTGCCAGAAGGCAGGACAGACATTTTCTGTGGCACATGACCAAGAAAATAATGTATTCCTGTTGGAACTGAATGGAAAAACTACAATGCTCAAACCCTAGAAAAAGTAAAATACCTGAGCCCTAGAAAAATCCATGCATACCTGCTCAGGTCTGACAATAAATAGATAGGCACCATATGTATATAGTACGTGAGTGATTCAAGGGACAGAAAACTGTCAGAAGGATCTTTTGTCTTTCATAATGAAAACAAAGGTGAGTTCCCACTGGGCTGGAATGCAGAGAGTGAAGAGTCTGCAGCAGGAACTTGGAACAGTATAATGATGTTGCCAGACCAAAACCTTCTCCACAGGTTGCATGGCTTGACAAGGTTATAACTGAGGTGCAGAGATTCCATTCATTTCTTTGAAGGAAACAGCTCTCTCTAGACCTGCCTACTTTTGTGTCAACTCCTGCAATAATTTTTTCTTTATATGTCTGCTATATATTTTTAGCTACATTGTCTACCTCTTCTTCTCTTCCCTAGAGATGACCCCTTCTCTAGTCCAGTCTTTTACTGTTCCTGACCCAGAGACTTCTCCAGTAAGACCATATTCCTTGCTGTAGGATATCTGCACTGGATGAAGCAGCTGAGACATGTAAGAAATGGTCATCATAGTGGGACTAATCACCACAGCAACCACCCCACAATATCTCCCTACACTTGGTTGAGCTTATAAATATTTTTCCCCTTAACAAGTCTTGAGTTCTTTAGCAGCAAGAGCTACTGCCTGGTGCTTGTGCCCAGGCAGATGTCTGCTACTGCCTTGAGCTAGGGAGCAGTGGGTTTACCCAGTTATCTGGAAGGGTAATACAGCAGCCTGAAAGAAGGATGGGGGAAAAATGGTTTGGCCAGAAGCTACAAAATAGAAATTCCTAAAAGTTCAATTTTAAGAAAACAGTCCACATAAAATTGACTTCCAGCTGTATGGAAGATGCAGCAGTGATAAAAGACAAGTAAGCGTAGACACACTAAGTAAACCACATAGGACCAAAATAGCATCAGCCATTTACTACCTTGAGCAAAACGGGTATGACACTTCTATAACCCACTATTTTTGTAGTGCAGCACAAAATGCTGTCAGCCATGTCTCTCCCTCTCTTTCCCCAACTCAGTTACAGGCTGGACAGCTGCCTGGATTTGCATCTTCTTTCTTCTGTAGGCTGCTTCAGAGTTTGTGCAGAGAAGGGATGCTGGCCCCTCTTGGCCCTTTCATCCTCTCTGGAGTGAGAGGTTTTAGTGCTATCCATGTTGTGGCAGTGATCTTGTAGAGTAGTAGCAGGACTTACAATACTGCTTATTCTTTGTATACTTTTTTAACACTGTAAACTATCCTGGGGGTTTTATCTCTGCAGCACCTGCTTTAACAGATCCTTGTCCATGCTGGCATTCCCAGGTCACTGCAGCAGAAGCAGTCCATTCTCTGTCTGTGGTTTCTCCATAGTTTCTGCCAGGCTGTCAACATAGCTTTTATAACTTGAGGGTGTGGGATCAAAATAAGATGTATCTGCAAGTGCATCAACATTTAAATGGAAAAATGCCGTCAGCAGTGTCTTAGAACATTAGAGGTCACTGAAGCAGACAGACCACTCCAGATAGGAGTCTGTCATAAGATGTAGAGGGATAGAAGAAAAGGTATATCAACATGGATATTTAGGGAATGAGCACTACATGCAGGATATCTACAAAATTAGCATTCACAGTTCCAGAAATCAGTCGTTTAAAGACTCCCTGATTCAAATAGCAGCAGAACTGATCAAACCAGAAAAAAGTATCAAATATCTGCTTACATGTTGGTAACTACTATGTTTGCTTTCCATTTCTAAAATGTATTTTTGTCCCAAAGCATCCCTCCTTTTTTCAAAAGAAGCATTCCAACTCTCTAAAGCTCTCTAGTCTTTGGTGTTTTTAGAAAAATAAATGATGATTGAATTTAGAAAGTTTATAATTAAAAAACAAAAAACCCTAAACATGAGAAAATCTATGTAACTAGTCCACACAGCAGCCTGAAATTCTTATGGGACTCCCAGCTCTCAAAAGAAAATTAATCCCATTTAATTGAGAGGTGGTAGTTGCTTATTCCTAATTCAAAGTGGAAATTAGTTTTTGGCAATACTTGATCCCAACAACTCAACTCATGCAAATGGAAGCATACATATCTCTAGGCTAATACAGAAAAACTATGCTATGGTCATATATCTAGCCAAGTGGTAGAGGAGAGGAGGAGTACAGCACTTCGGATGAGCCACAGTTCAGACGCGGACATAGAGCAGTAGGTTATAGACGCGTTCAGGATGGAGGGCAGCACCAGTAGCCCACCAGCTGTGCAAAGACCATGGGCAACGAGGGTGGCAGGAGATGCTGTAGACAGGACATATTGCTTGACCGACCCAGGGGTCTTCAGCTCATCACAGACTATTGCATAGACAAGGTAAAATGGCTTAGTTAAAGCTACCAGAGCACACAACTTTGGCTCATAAAATGATCATTAATCCTTCCACAGTCTCTCTGGCTGTAGCAGCAGCTTCTTAAGTATGCGAACTCGATCATTTGAGATATTATGTCCGCATCTTTAATTAATATATTTCTAACATGGCCACTGCTAGTGTTTACCCATTTCTTTGATTATAAAGAAAGAAAATGAAATGTCCCTCAGTAAACTGCATGGCTATCTGTCTCCAATCTCTTTCAAAAGAACTAATTAGAATTATTTTAGTAGAAATCTGGAGTTTAAGAAACAACTTACAGTTCATGAGATATTATTAAATTTGTTCACTCCTTCTTGTCATTTTATAGAACAGTTGTTGCTCAGATTGAAATTGGAGGTCACATGTTTATTTTGAATTTGAAAGGGAAAAGATGTTGAATGAGACCCGAGGCCTGACTGAATACCTGAGTTTGAAAATTCAAAAACTCTTGCCTTTTACATTATATTTTTGAAATAAGCAGTCAATGCTTATGCCTCAGCAGAAGACCAAAAGCTGATGCGAACCACGGTGACCTGTTTTAACACTGTCAGACTATGAGAAAATACACTGTGTACATATTTTATTCTACAATTAAAGGGTCTCACACAGAGGATAAGCATAAAGGTTCCATTTTAATCAGTCTGCTCGTTGACATATTTTCTCATCATTTTAGAGGGAAAAAATAGCAGTTTGTACTAGGAAAAAAGTTTGTGTTTTTTTCTTTTCCATTGAAGAAATTCATGTTAATTATTCTTCTGCACCTGCCTAATGGGGCTGAAGTAATTCAATTGTCATATTGTTGTAGATTGTTGCTTTGTGTAATGTATCACCCCTGCTGTTTCACTTGAAAAAAAATTCTTTACTCCTTCATTATTCAGCAAAGCCTAATGATTATTCCAGCATTTGTACATGCTATACTGTTGTTTTGATTTTAATTGACTTCACTTTTTTAATTAAGTACACCAGTTTGAACAGTGTTGTTGACATGCATGGTTTTGTCTTTATCGGTATTTGCTTCCATTTGCATTCTGTATCTATTGGCAATTTATTTAGGTCCGTTCTATGGGAGAATATAGATAGGCACTTTGCAAGGTTCATCATCTCATTTCACATATTATATGTATCTAATGGCCTGAAACGTTTGAAAATATTCTAAAAGTATTAGCTTGAAATATACACTGCTTTTACCAGTGCTTTTTACTTTTAAACATTATGTTCATAACAGAAATTCTCTTAAATGCTAGGATAAACCTAATTTATCTTTTATGCAAGTTGGCTATATTGCTTTTAAATTTTGAGTCTACCATGAAACTTCACTAATATATTTTTGAAGTTCATTTGAGTTGGCTTTACTTTACATATCAAGGAAAAAAAAAACAACCCTGTGTTGTTAGAAGAAATTAATGCAAATACTAAATGAGTTTCTGAAACAAGATTAGTGTTGCTGGATTCCCACAATGAAGCCATTTTAGGTTTCCCAGGGGAATTTTTTCTTCTAAACCTCAAACAAATTTTTGTTAAGTCCCTGGACATTTTTCTTACATTCTTTCAAAACACCTCAGGTAACTGATTTTTCATAAATACCATACCTTATAAGCATTGCATTAAACAAAGTTTTCCCACAGAATTAATTTGTTTCTTCTTCCTCTCTAGTCCCAAGTCTTGAAAACATGTTTCATCAGTTACCACAGCACAGGGTGCTAAAGAAAATGGACTGGAGAAGAGATAATTTCTAATTAAGATTATTTAAACAAAAGTGGTAGACATTGCAGAGGCTGAGATATTGGTCCATGCAAAATTAAAAGAACTTTAAAGTTCACCTAATTCCAACCCCTCTGCCATGGGTCAGGGACACCTTTCACTAGACCAGGTTGCTCAAAGTCCATCCAACCTGGCTTTGAACACTTCCAAGGATGGGGCATCCACAGTTTCTCTGCACAACCTGTGCCAATGCCTCAGCATTCTCTAGGAGTAAAGAATTTCTTCCTAATATCTAATCTAAACCTGCTCTCTTTCAGTGTGAAGCCATGAGTCTGTTGCACTATTTTTACAGGTTTTAAACCCAAGCCTGGCTTAGTCTAGCTGACAGAATTCTTATTTTAAAGAGCAATCTGTGGAAGAGATGGCATGACTTTGTCATTGAAAACAGCACTGAGCACGCCAGAGAGAGGAGCAATCCCTGTACATTCTTTTCTGCAAAACCCATCGACCAAGCACTGGCTGTGAATGTAACAGGACTTCTTTCTCCCTGGGGCTGTGTTCAGACCTCCTGTCTCATAGTGTGTGCCTCAGTGCTGTTTGCTGAGCTTTCGTCCTAGCAATGGCACGACTGAGAGACAACCTGTCTTGGGTTGCAATATGTAACAAAAAATGTGTATTCTCTTTTCATCTGTTGAAACTGGTTGGAAGATATTTTTTATCTCTTGTAACTCCAGGGGGAAAGAGGGCGGGTGCCTTCTGTTAATGGGTCAGTTGTTAAAACCAGATGGGGCAGTGCTTCCTTATCTCATCCTCCACCCATCCTCCTCCAAGGGGATATCACCTGTGAATGAGCCATTTAAGGCTCTACTTGTGACTGATAACATTACATCATCCCATTGTAAGATGCTCCACTCAGTGGGAGGAGCCAAAGCCTCTCTACCTGCATAAAACCTGCACCTCAGA
>WEIT01028442.1:1702-12270 GCA_013389985.1 Dryoscopus gambensis | reverse complement strand
TGGGGATGTGTTTGTATTTAAGTACAAAGGTAGAACAAGTCTTGAATAAACATTTTAGGGCAAAATTCCTGTATTTTTACTGTGCCTGCCACATTCTGTTGTTATTTGGGTGAGTTTTCAATTCTGTTTTAGATGTAAAGCTTTAATAGTTCTTAAAATTTCTTCAAAAATAGCAGCATCTCATTTCTGGAAAGAGAAACTTAGTTCCTGTCATTTACTAACAACCTTATTTTTGGAGGAATGTAGTCAATAGATACCAGAAAATGCTGGTTATAATGTGTTCTTGCTATGGACTCTGTTTAAGAAAGTACCTTAAATTACAGGAATAATTGATCGCCTTGGACAACTTAATAATATAATGCATATGAAGGAAGAGAAGCTTAAAATGAGATTCCGAGACACACACTCTGCTGTTATGTGGCTAAGAAAGAACAAAGACAAGTTTAAAAAAAAAGTTTGTGAACCCATGATGCTTGAAGTAAGAAGATTTACTTGCATACCACTCTGTTAATGGTTAGATTATTTATGTCTTGCAACACTTGGAGAATGATTTGAAGACTTTTAAGACACATCTTGGAATTTTCTGCCAAGTACATGCAGGATACTCAGAATTCCGTAGGCAATGTAGTAATTGAGTGAGGTGGGATGGCACCTTTCCTCCTCAAGGATGTGCCCTATTGCAGGTTTCCTTTAAGGTGCAACCAGTTATCCAGTCTTACTACTGAAGACTTAAGGAGTTCTTAGTTACTGTTTAAAAAAAGCAGTTGTAGTTGCCAGTTGGGTATTTCCCCTTACCAGCACAACCTACTCAGCTGTGGTTTCTCTGTGCTTGATCTCTGGGTGGTTTTTTTGGTTTGCTCTACCCAGCCATCTAGAGACATGGAAATCTGTTGCTAGTTTTGTTTTGTGTTTTGGTTTGGTTTGATAGCTGCTGTACTAGCTAGGCATAGCAGGGCTAAATTTTCAAAGAGGACATTAATTTTATTTGTGCATTCCTCCTCTTGCAGTATATGCTCTATGTAATGTGAAGAGGATGAAGATCTTCAGTTGCACTTCTTTTCAGAATTGCAAACTTTCTTAATGATGTATTGCTACAATTTAAATTAGTATATTAGAATACTTATATACAAATTCTTACGCTTTGTACGTATACTAGGACTGCTCGAAATTACTTTTGAGTAGAATCCCAAGTATTTCTTGTTATTAGCAGAACTTTGAATTCTTTCTGAAAGACCACATCAAGATAATTTTACAGATGCTTGATAAGGGTGTCTTTACTTTTACTTAAGGCCTCATTAACCTCTGTAACATCAATTCATGTTTGAATTTGTTTTCTTTGTGTTGAGGTGTAACCCCAAGCCAGTGGTCAAGCCCCAGGCAGCTGCTCACTCACTGCCTCACCAGCAGAACTGCGTAGAGAATCAGAAGAGTAAAAGCTTAGACAACTCATGGAGCGAGATAGAGACAGTTTAATAGGGAAAGCAAAAGCCATGCACATGGGGAAGGCAAAACAAGAAATTAAGTCACTGTTTCCCATGGGCAGACAGGTGTTCAGCCATCTCCAGGAGAGTAGGGCCCCATCATGCATGGCAGTGACTTGGTGCCCTGGTTTTGGCCAAGGTCAGGGTTAAATTTTTTGCAGTGCTCGAGAGGATCTGTGGCAGTGGGGGCGTGGCCAGGCCGTGATTTGTTCCTTACCACCTCACCTCATTGCTAAGGGTTGAGGAAAGGGACTCTTGCTTTTGAGAATGCATCCCTTTCAGGTTGGGAGAAGTCAGTGGTCGGGCTTTCGGTGTAAATTGTTAGTCTTACACCTTTTGTTATTAAAATTGTTGCAGTTACTGGTTGCTTTCTTATCTTATTGCTGTTTCCAGTAAATTGTTCTTATCTCAACCCATGATTTTCACTTTTTTTTGCCTCCAGTTCTCAATTCCATCCTGTTGAAGCAGGAAGCAGGGAGGGGACATGTGGAGTGAACAGTGATNGGCCTTGGCTCTTTCAGAAATAACAACCATCTTTGTATTATGAACCCCCTGTCCAGCACAAACCCAAAACCCAACCCCATACTAGCCACTGTGGAGAAGATTAACTCTACCACAGCCAGAACCAGTACACTTTGGTATAATATAGTAAATTAGTCTCATGTACTTAAAAATTCAAAGCTTTCAAATTGCTGTTAACTGTACTCAGCCTTTGGCCAACTTGAGATTATTAAGTTCTGTAGTTTTGTGTAATTTTTCCTTTACGTGTCATGTAAAGTGACATAATGTCTAATTACTAGTGAAAGTGAACTGGAAAACACAACCATTAACCTTTCGTTCAGATTTGGAAAACTTCATCTATTTTAAGGGTGTGAGGTTTTTTTCCTTAGGGACTCAAAGACACCTCAGTTTGAGGAGTCTAGTTTCTGTTGCTAATTGAAAAACCTTTACTAGCGCTGGAGCAGAGCCATTAGACATGAGATGGGGGTGGTTGCAATTGTAATCAGGATGGAGCAGGAGAGGGAGAGGTGGTATGGTGAGAGATGGTGGTAACTTTGAGAGTGCTGAAAAAGGATATGGGTGGCTAAAAGTTAAGCACAATGACCTGTGACTTAAAATAGATTTCCTCCCATGAGAATTGGCTGCAAAAAAAGGCAGGGAATATGTTTTTAAAGACAGTGATCTTGTTTTCATTAAAGGTAGATATGGGTATCATCTTGACTATTTAAAATGTTTTGGGGGGTGGTAAGTCCAATTGTATTAAATCACTTGCTCATTACCTTTCTTTATCAGATCAATATGAAAGACAGTAGACATGCTAAATACATTGAAAATCACATTTCGACCAATGACATGAAGGCTTTCGTTTTTGAGTGTCAGGAAGATATGGAAACTTTCCTGGTGGAGGCAAGTTGGCACCAATTTTAAAACTTTTTAAGTACTCAAGTAGGAGCCCTGAACTTGGGAGTCTATCAAGTAAATCTGTATCACAATGATAGGTATCTGTATCATAGCAAGTAGATAATGCAGAGTGTTCAAAGATTTTCTTCAGAATTAAGGTTTTCTTAAAGATTAGACTAACTGGAAGGATGCAGGAATATTAAGAAAATGTGGGGTTTTAGATTGTCCTCCTTGACAAGGCGATAATCACTCAAGCAGAAAATACTGTGTCCAAAAAAATGGCTAGAGCAGAAATCTACAAATTCAGTACCAAAATTTTCCAATGCCCTTTGACTAAGAGGCAAGAGAGCATCTTTTGTGACATGCGGTGGTCCTAGCAGCAAATCAAGCTTGTATTTTCCTAATACTGCTGTCTCCTGAATCAGTGAGGAGACTGTTCCTTTTGAAAGTCAGGCAGATGATGAGGAGGAAAAAGCCAGAAGATACAGTATTAAACTGTCACAATGCTTCCCAACTACAGACCCCACAACAGTGTATTTAGTGACAAGCTGTCCTGCAGTTTTTGAAGACTCATCTGCCCTTTACAGAAGCTAATCACTTTTGTATACCTGAACGATAGTGGTGATATTTCAGGTTCTAGGGGCTTGTCTTGCTTGTGTGGTTGTGGAACTCAGTTCAAAGCTACTTTAACCAGCTCAGCTGGTCTTTCATTTCTATGATTACTCTTTAGAGTGAGCACTTGGCTCTGGATTTCTTTCTCTAGCATGTAGTATTTTCAGAGACATCAGTAGAGTTTGCTTTTAGAGAACTTGGTTATTCCTGAGCCAGAGTAAATTTGTGAGTTCTTCCAGAGGTCATCAGTTTAAAATAATTCTGACTCTGTGAATCAATAATTAACATTTTATTTGCATATAGTGGATTTTTCTGGTCTTTACCAAATAATCTAATATTATCTAAATATAGATGCGTGACCATGAGAAACTAAGAGTGAATGCTGTGTGTGCACCTGCCGAATCATGTGCTGAAAATTTACCTTCAAGACCTATTGAAGAATTACAGTATGTATCTGATTGTATCGGGGAAGTGGTTTTAAATGCAGTGGGTTAGTTTTGTTGCTATATATTAAAATTTTCTCTGCAAATCAAATTTTCACCAGTTCAGTTCTGGGTTAGTGGAACTTCTTTCTGACCCTTCAACTTGCTTACCTGCCGAATTTGATTTGTGATGCTTGTTTTTTTTATCTCCAGCCAATACGGATTTTTCTCGTATTTACGAGAGTTATTCGATGCTCCTCATCCCGTGATGAGTTACCTTTGTTCCCAGTACCAAGTCCATGATGTTCCTGTGGGAACAGAGAAGACCAGAGACATGATTGAAAGGGTAAGGTGTCTNAGTTAAATGTATCTTTCACCTGTACCAGTTCCAAGTCAGTGTCCTGGTTTTGGCCAAGGACAGTGTTGATTATTTGCATTAGCCCATAGGGGGAGTGGCTGAATAATCTATGTGCTGGGTCTCCGCATATTTATATATTGACCATAGCCCCCGTACCACAGGGGCTTTACCTGCTTGATTGCAATGCATGTTTCACAGTTATGGGTAACCTGGGAAATAGTGTCCTTGGTTAAGTACACCCCTTGATCACAAGCCCATCTGTATGTTGCATCTCCTCCCTGATGACCTGAGGCTGTCATGGGCCATGCCCCCTCTCAGCTACCGCAAAAAATTAACCCTGTCCTTGGCTGAAACCGGGACGGTTGTGAACCACAGTCTGAGCTGTAAAGTAGAGTAAACACTGTTTACTAAACCTTATTGACAGAACATAACTGATGCTGCATGTATAAACTGAAAAACATTTTTAGGCAAATATACCTTATCCTATGGAGGCTTTTTGCTGTTTCTGGTTTAGTCGACATTTTTTCTCTTTATGTATCTTGAGTTATGGTAAATCTTTGGTTATTTATAATATCCTTTTTGACATGAGTCATTTAAAACTAGCAACTGTGATATTTTTATACCTTCTTTTTTCCTACAGATGTATTTTCTTTACTAATACATTACAGCTCACTTGGTGGTTTCTTCTGTTAATTCTTGAGTACTTTATTTCTTTGTTACACAGGGTACATGTGTAACGTGTTACATATCTGAAGCAAATATAATCCTTGTTCACAATGCAGTACAAATACAGTGTTTTATTAGTGTCTGTAATATCTTAACAATCAGACCTGTTTAATTAGTTATGGTAACATACTCCGACAGTATCTCAACAGTTCTTTGCTGACCAGTCTGAATTACAAGTAAAATGCTGCATTAAACTTAGGATCTTTTTGCAAAGGTTGTTAATAAGTAAGTCTTGCATAAACTGAAGTTTTTTTACTGCGGATTTTATCAAGTTTATTCCTTGTTCTGAAAAGCATTGCCTTAATAATGCTTTTGTCAGGTTAATGTTTTTCTGTATTTCTTAGGTCATACAGGAAACCAATCTGAGGCAAATGTACACAGCAGCAGAAAGATATGTTATTAAACAATCTTTCTACACAAAACAAAACCTCTCTAGTAACACGTGCTTGAAGGAGGCACAGTTTCTGACTACTTCAGTGGATACTGAGGAAAGACGACAGCTGGAAAGCCAACAGCAGGTAAGAATGTATTTCTTAACTATATGTTGTGACCTGCTACCCATTTTATCACGCATTAATAAGCAGAGCCTACTTGTGTATGTTAGCATGGTATGTAATAAGAATGCTAGTGGTGTTTGTTCTTTTATTTCAGGACATCAATAATATGTTAAAGTCATTGGATGCACGTTTGACTGCACTGTTCGACAGACAGAAACTTCTGGAACACAAAGACAATAAGCTCAGGCAAGAGAAGAAGGAGCTTTTAGAGAGAAGAAACAGAAGGAGACAGCTGGAATCAAAAATTGGTGTGAAATATGATAGGTAGGAAACAAGCTATGTTATCTATGAAAGATGAACTATTTTAAAAGCAAAGATATTTTTGATTGCTCTTACTGCAGTGTGCGTTTACCCTTAAAAAGTAACCGGTAGTTGAGCATCGGGTACAGGTGATAGTGAAGACAAGGAAGATGTTTAGAAACTATGAGAGTATCTGAGACAACATGTAGTAATGTTCCAGATGATTTTCTGTAATAAAGTAAAATCATAGGATTCCAGTTAGATATCACTGCATATGTTTACTCAAAATTAGGTTATTGTTCTGGTTTTGTAGCACATACCTAGATAATAGTGTAATTTTCATAAATGGTACTAAGTAAGCATGTCAGGGATTGAATTAGAGCCCAACTGTCCATAGTATTTTTCATTACTTATTTTTTGTTTTTGTGGGCCTCTGCAATTAGTTTCTCTGTTACTCTTTGTCAAAAGGCAGAATCTGAGCATGGTTCAACAGGTATTTAATTTAAGCTCACACTTCGAGAAGGCAGTGTAGACAACATTAACATCCAGCCTGGATCTTTCTTGTTTCAACTTAGGACCACTGTCTGTCAATTCTTCTACTATGCGCCTTATAAAAGAACTTTTTTCCATCCTGTCAGTGGTTTCCATGGTGGAATGATACTGGGCTGTTGTTATTAGTCTCTGGTGAACAAACGGAGCACCCTTATCTGTGCTGTAGAGCCTGTGCTGTAGCCCCTGACCCCATCTTGATTGCTCTCTAAGTTTGTTCCAAGTTGTTGAGGTTTGGCACAGTGGTCCAAACTGTGTACAGTGCTGAACAGAGAGGAAAAATCGCTCATCCTGCCTGTGCTTCCACTCATACAGCCAAGGACCATGTTTGCTGCCAGGGTGCACTGCTTGCTTATACACAGCTCAAGGTCCACCAGTACGTCAAGCTCTTCCCTGCCGAGCTTTGCTTCAGCCAGTCTGTTCTGAGCCTGTATCACTGCCAGACCCACTGTCTTCCCAGGACAGGACTCTGCATTTGTCCTTGCTGAATCTCATGAACCTTCTGTCAACCCCTTTTCCAGCTTCAGCAGACCCCTCTGAACTGCAGGCCTATTGCTCCCCCCAGTTCAGCGTCTAAAAACTTGACAACAGGGCCTTTTCTCTGCTCTTTCATGTCACAGGCAAGAGTGTTAAACAGGACAGGCCCCAAAACATAATCTTTGGTACCGACTTCTGGGCAAGATATAACAAACCAAGAGTGACTATAGAACCACATTTTTTTACCTACTTAGTGTTCTATTAATCCAGACTGTTGTCTTCAAATTCAAATGCAAGAATAGTGTGGGACACAGCACTGAAAAAGAGAGAGAAATGAGTCTGGATCCTGCAGACTGAGAGGAAAGTGGAGCTGATGCAGGTTAATGCTCCCACGTGTGTCCAGTAGTGAGGCTAAGCCTGACTTCCCACTAGACACTCACAGAACACACCTAAACAGCGTATGTGTGTGTAGTTACACATAGCACAATGGGCACACGGAGTAACTGGACAAATGCAGCACTGGTGGCTGCCTCATGTTTGTACTCTGTCTGAGCAGGGTGGGGTTACCCTGATGCAGTGTCTGTGCATATCTGCGGGCAGTGTGGATCCCTTCGGCAGCTGGTGCCAGACACTCTGAATCTGCACAGTAACTACCCCTGGACCTCCGTCTCCTGAATTGCTGGTACCTGGAAATGCAAATCCCTGAGGCTGTAGTCCTGCTTCTGTTGGCCTGTATGGACTGCCTCCATCTCCTGTGTGTGCCCACATGCTGAACTGGCTGTGACTCCCTAGTTCCCCAGCAGGTCATTCTATGGTTCTTGTCTCAGAGATAAAAAGGTAATATATATGTACAGAGGTAGCAATGACTCCCGCAGTCTGCACCCCATAGCCAGTACCCCGTCATCGTACCCATAAATACATACACATGGCGGCAGTCTATGTCAGCCGGGCCGGTCCCTCCAATAACCTTTTCTTCTGTGGTGTCACCCTGAGTGACCCGCATACCCTCCTGGATCCCAGGCCACTTCCTGTCTTGTGTGCCTTGGTCTTTAATGGGGATCAAACAATCTCTTGCACACTTGTACTCTGGTGCTGGCACCACGGATGATTGCATCGTCCCACTCCAGTAGCTGTCCTTTAGGTACACTCACTCTGGCCTCTCGGCCAGGTGCAGCCATCGCGGACAAGTAGGCTTCCCCTCTGACTTGTGATTTGACTACCATTGCTTGTACTTAGACTTCCATACACGTGAGTGCTGTAGTGAGCCTGGGCGTAGCCGAGATGTAAGATATTACTTGGGCTTCTGCCAGCTGCTGTTGTCTCTATTTTGCGTGCAGGTGAGCTTTTATCAGGTACCCTAACAGAAAGGTAAAATTGACATATAAGTGGCAACTCATTGGTCTCCTGTCACCTCATTGTTTTACAGTTAGGTGCATGAGCTCTGGCATGCCCTTCGTAAATGCTTGCTGAATCTCTGTGATCACCTTTTCTGTTATGCCCCTGAATTGCTTCGTAAGGGGACTTGCTCCACAATTTTCCCAGGGATCAAAGTGAGAATGATCAGTTTCTAGTTTCTTGTATCATCCTCTTGGCATGTTTAGCAGTTTTGGAAGATCTCCAAATGCTTTGCAGCTCATCTAAAAGAAGGGAGAATTCTATTTTTCTGCACTAAGATGAGGGTACAGTAATTTTTTTTGCTAAAATACGTAACAAGAATTAAGGAGACTTCCTGAACTCTCCTGTGTTGTACTGTTGCAAAGAACTATCAGAAGAAGAAAAATATCCTTCCATACACTGGGTTTTTTTTTTTCATTTCTCTAATTTGAAATTTACAGAAGTAAAGGACTATGCTTGCTGAGTAATGCTGTTAGTAGCCAAAAGTGGAGTTTCTTTTACTGTTATGTTTTTGTCTTTTGTATTTCTTTGGCTTAAAGTGCCTAGGTTGGGAATGCCTCTAATGTGCTTGGAATGTTTTTGACTACAAATTCATATTCTTGCTTTAGGACTACAAATTCATATTTTTGCTAATTGTTGGTTCATCATCAAGTTTAAGACTTTTTGTATTTTTAGTACAATTTATTTTTAATCACTATTAATCAAATATTGATTCCTCCCATAGTTTAAGACAGCTGGAACAAGATGCTATTGATCTAGAGAAGGAGTTTCAACTGGCAAATGTAAAGATTGAAGAAATAAACAAACACAAAGCAGAACTGGCTACTGAATTGGTGCATCTCGTGAAGGTATGTATTTTTAACTTGGTACATGTTCCACTTTTATGAAAATTCCAATTCTTGCAATTTAAATAGGAGGCATGCAACATTTGGATGTGTTACTGTCAATATTTTCAAGCTAGCTTTCTTGAATTATTGAATAATCCTAACTTTTTCCATTTTCCATCTCCTTTTTATTTTTTTTTTTTCAGTTTGCATTTCTGATAATTATTTTTAAATCACTTAAGAGACCTGGAAACAAATAAACTTTTTCCTGTGTCCAAGTTCACACTGTAGAAACTTTGTGTTGAAATGACACATAGTAAAGATCTCAGACCCTGGCTCACCATTGTGGTCAGATGTTAGCACACTCTAAATTTTATCTTGTAGGTCCCCTAAATCTACAATTGAAACTTCATCCTCCCTTTTATTACGGGAGAGGATTCATTTATATTTATATGCTGATCCTAAAAAACATGATGTAAACAGTTGCTTTCAATGCCCCTATTTGTAGCTACCCTGAAGACAGTAAAGAATCTGTTGCTGGGTTTGAAGCCTCTAGACTGTTCCTGAGGCTGACTTGTTTGGAAAAAACCCAAACACTTTAATGTCAATGCTGTCAAATCAGGTTCTAGTGATCACTAAAGCCTGTTATGTACCTTCCCAACCACAGCCTCATTTTGTTGTCATATGCTGTTCCAGTTAAGACATCAGATGTAAGAGTTGCTGTACATCTTGTCAATCAACTGCATTGTCATTACAAGATGTATATGTCTTTTGTGTTTATTTTTTGACCTTTTTGCACCTCTATAATATATGATATCCACCAAAATCCACTTGTTGGGTTCTTCTCTCTGAGAAACAATTCAGATGGCCTTGGCTTTTTTTATATTTCACATATTGATATATAGTGAAGGGAAGGAGAATGGGGGGAGGGGAGGGTTGATGTAAAATTGTGGGTTGAAAGTGTGTGTGTGTGTGTGTGTGTGTGTATATCTGTGTATATGTATTTATATATATTTGCTTGATATGTGTGTATGGATACACACTTAGAAGTCCATGAGGACTACACATCTTGGGGACCTTGGGCCACCACTTTTTCACTGAATTTGACAGCAGTACTGATGAGCTGAACACAGTATGAGACTGTATGTTATGACTAGAAGGGTGGGTGGTTTCTAAAGCCCCATAGTGATTTATATCAGTTTTGAGGCTGGTGAAAAAAACCCTGCTCTGCTTCCCTGTCTGTAGAGGATCACACCACTTAACATCGTCAAAGTAGCTTTGGCTGTTGAGATGACCGGAATGACTTGTGAGAAAAACAGACTGCAGTCAGAGTACGAAACAGGAAATGGACGCCTAAGAGCTGCAGAGGTAACAATATTTTTGAGCACTGGGGTATCTGCGATGAAGACATCTCACTGGGAAGCCTTTATGGTGTTGAAAAGGATGCTTCTGTTTCTTTTTTTAGAAGTAGGTGTTAGAACGGCTAAATATTTAGCATTGATTTCTGTAGTTTGACTTCAGCCTCT
>WEIT01028441.1:105805-142106 GCA_013389985.1 Dryoscopus gambensis | reverse complement strand
GAAAGGGTACAAAGACTGGTATGCTTGTGTTTCCAGAAACGTCTTTTGTGTAACCCCTTTCTGCAGGCTTATAAATTCTTGCTCAAAAGAATTTACCATGTTCTGAAGGTAATGAACTAGGATAAGAAACAGGTCTGACTTCTGTAATCCTTGCTCACCTGTCCAGTCCTGACATGAGCAACAGCAGGTAAGACCACGGTAAGCAGTTGNTTCAGACAGCTTAAAGAGCAATTTATGTAAGACACCCTTTTAGATTTCCAAATCTCCTTTGGTGTTTCTATCAGGTGTGAAGTGAAAAAAATGTGCCATTTTCCTCCAGTTAAAAAGGTGAGACAAAACACAGCTCATTTTGTATCATTCCATTTTGGGTGGGTTTGGGCTATGAATAATCTATGTGCTATGGGGTCAGCACTTCTGTTATAAATGTTACATTATGTAATGTATTACCATGATAGGATACGCATTTATATGAAAAAGGAATTAGATAAACACTGCCACCTAATTTTTAGGATTTTCTCATCGACAAAATATCTCTCCCTGCAAGTAAATGAAGTTGGTAACTTTCAAGGTGTTCCTGAGGTAAGAGATCAAAACTGTATTGGCAGTAGGAACCAGAATGGCACTGTCTAATGTATAAGATTAAATTCAGATTTTTTTTTTTAAGAGGGAAACTGTTAGGCCTTAGCTCATGGCAAACTTGTGGATACCATGCGGAAAATACTCATTTTCAAGACTGATGGAGGGTGAAAAGGATAAAGGGAAATTGGTGTAAGAAAAACTAAAAACAAACATGTCTCAGGGATCATGAAAAAAATCAAGAACACTAGCTTTTTAAGAGAGTCCATAAGTTTATAGGTAGAGATTTGAAAAGTGCTGTAATAATCTCTAAAGAAAGCTTTCATACTTGAAGAGCTGCTACTGTGCAAACAGAAATATCCTTTCAAAGGAATCACCTCACACTATGTCAATGATAATGAATTATAAAACATTCATCAGTGCTAGGAGGACCTCAAGATTCAACAGAGAAGAATTTAAAAAGCCATTTATGTGAAAGGCTGAAAGGAAACAACAGGTAATTTGCTATAAGCCCAATGGTGATGTCTTGCCCTAACTATACCCCTTTTACTGTCAACAAAGGCCACTATAGAATAATGCTCATTTTAGAAATCTAAATCATTTCAATCAGAAGAATCTCAATGGATCAGTAAGAAGAGAAAATCAATTGTGTTTGCACTATTTAGGGAAAACAATAATATTTCCTGTTGCATGTAGCATGGATATAGAGGAAAACACAGAGTGTTTCCCACCATACTTTGCTATGCTTCCCATGAAAGTGACTTTTGGCAAAATGCCCATCTCCTTCAACTTCATTGCAGACCTCAGATGTTCCGCATCTCTCACTCAGATAAAACATCTTTCTGCTTTCTTCTCCATTTGCTGACTGAACTATGGTCAGGAAGGTATTTCTATTTTTGTAATTTCTAAGAGCAGATGAAATGCATTAAGGATGTAAACCCTAGGGATATTCATGCCCTTCCACTGCTCCAAATGAAACTATAATACAGTAGATGTCTTCTGTATTCTTAGATTTTTCCCTGAAAAATCAACTGAATCAACTGAATTCCCTGAATCAACTTCTGCAGTTGATTCTTAAAAGGTAACAGTTTAATTCCGTCTGTCATTTTGTGAAGCTGGACTAAGGGCTAACTTCAATTTTAGTCTTTTGCCCCTAGGTGTTTTCAGGTGTATAAAACACTCTAAGAAAAAACTGTTCAACCTTTCCCTTACTTTCTTCTTTCATTTCTCTTTTCTCATTAGTTTCATCTTGGAGCTTGCAAAGTTCCAGAGCAATCTATTGTAGTGGCAATCAGAGCCTTGACTGTGGCTCACCACTTCTCCTGCAGTACCTATAATGAAAAGGTCAAAACTGCTATTCAAAATCTCCTCCTTTGACCTTGAGCCTCATCAAATCAAGCCTGCATTATGCCCAGTGACCACGACAAATTCACAGAAAGAGAGTGCACTGGTGAGTGAAGACATTTCTAGCAAGCAGTGGCAACCATTCTAGCTCTAACTCTTAACAGATAATAACATTTTTTTGTGCCTTAAAATGACCAGTCGTGCTATGTTACTGTGATTTTTTTTAGTTATTACTTATTGTCATTAATTATGTTGCACTATTACATTATTCTGGTCCATGCAGACAGTTCAGGGCTCACATAAGCACAAATATCTTGCTGCCTTGTGGCACTTTTCGTCCTTTGCAGCCACCAGAGCGCATCACCTGTTTTTCTTTGCTCCCGCTTAGTTTTCTAGTGACCTATTCACCCAACCTTCTAACATTTCGCTCCTCACCCTTGTAAGTAAGCAATGACCAAAGTTCCTTCTTTCCTCTCCTTCCACCTGACAAATGCAGCTCCTGGGGCACCTGCTCCTGATGCTCTTGGACTCCTTACCCCACACTTTTTGCCCCAAAGCTGAGGCTCCTTCCTTGAGCACATATCACCTCCTGTGCCTAAAAAAACCCCAAAATCCAAATAAAACCTACATGAGTGGAAAACGGAGCAGGAAGCTCTGAAAAAGGCAAGTCCAGCTGCCAAAATTTACATTCGCCTTTCTTTCCTCCTAGTGTCCTTTACTACCTTCAGACCAAAATTTCAGTTAGAAAACTTGATGGTTACTTAGCTTCTGTAAAAACTGTTTACCTTAGCCAAGATGTAAAACACGGAAACGAATGTATATAATTTGTTTATCTACATGTTTTTAACAACATGTGTTCCATGTCTAAACATGCCCTGTCATTCAGTCACGGAAAGCTTTATGAGGTACTTCATATTTCCATGTTACCAAATACAAGTGTAGAGTTCATGCAACTCTTGCTGTTATTCCATTTCCACTGTTTAAAGAAAATTTGAAGAACATTAACATTTCTTAGCAAATTAAGATGACTGCTACAAAACATCTGTATATATTTCAAGAGCAAAGGTGTGAGTTTACAGGTACCACCTGCAATTCAACAGCCACAACAAAACTAAGGCACTAAGGCTAAACATAACTCAGTTCAGAGGAGGAAAACCAAACAAAGTTACCAAGCCCCACAAAATGCTCATCTGGCCTAGGATTAAGCTAAGTTCTAGCCTTGCTGTTAACTTGAGAGGCTACTCATAAACAAAGAGATTTAGTTAGTTTTAATGCTATTGTCTATCCTACAAACAAAATATTATCCAAACTAGTTATGGAGTAAAAAACAGCAATCAAGAAAAATAAATTTGAATTTTGCTAGAGGGTCAGCAGCTTAGTTCCTTTTTAAAGTATCATTCTGATATGAAGTAACCATAATATATAAAATAATTTTTAAAATAGAAATATAATCATACTATTATTTATTTAAATATAAAAGTATAATATAAGAATTAAAAAAACCATGCCAAAAACCACTTTTGGCTGAGATTCACATTCCTACTCCATTCCTGCTGAACGATGTTTAAAATATTTGGACTTTTTAACCTGCAAGTGAAAAAGAAAAGATTCACTAACTTTGTGAAGATACCTACCTGGAAGATGAGACATTGCTGTTCTCACTGCTACACCAGGAACTGTTTACGTATGTGAACAGACTTGATCAACAGATAAGGTTAAGATAGAATATTAAATTGCAGAGCACTGTGCTTCAAGATAGAAGATAAGAGTTCCAAGTTTCCTCAGGCAGAGGGAAGAACCAAACTTTGGTTTTCTACACCAGTGGATCAAACCACCACCTCCTACTACTTTGCACACCATGCCCTTCATTGCTCATGCTTTCCCACAGGTGTTCAGAATGAAGTATCTCATTGAGGGTTTAACAAGAACAGTTTTTTCACTCATCACCAACTGACATTATGCCAGTGAAATTACACACTGGAGAAATCAGAGTCTCTTCCACAGTGCTTCTGCACTTCTATTATCCCTGCCACACATCAGACAATTATTTCAAGCAGAGGCAGGGCAGTAGGAAGGAGAGATGGCTGGCAGTCAGCTACTGACCAAGAGACAGACCTCCAAGTTCCAGCCGCAAAGGAAAGTTGCTAGATCAGAAACACTGTAAGAGTGTGGCACAATTTTGAAGTACATCTGAATTTTGTTTTTTTTGAAGTTTGGTCTAATGGACTGGATTTGAGGCTTGGGCTGCAGGTCAGCCATAGTGTCTGTCACCCACTGGGCGTGCACTGCTTCACCAGCTCTTGTGGCCAGGATTTGTTTGCAGCTTCACTGGGGTACACCGCTGTGTATTATTCATTTGTTCTGAACTAACTATAAATTTCAGGCTACTCTGTTGCAAATTTAGCTACAGAGGAGGAATCAGGGAATTATATAGGTAAATCTTCATCTGTGGCTGAATCTCAAGGAAGCGAGGCCTAAACAGGGATAATGTTACTAAAATTACCAGCTTCAAAGGACGCAGCAAAGGCTAATTAATGTTTTTAAAGGGTTTTGAGGGTGGAAAGTGTGACACAAAGGAGAAATAAAACTATTTTGTGAGCTTTTGTGTAGGCTAGCAACCAAAGGCTCCAATTATGTAGCTTTCAATAGTTAACCACATGAACAAAATAAAGCTACTCTGATGACTGACTTCCTTCTTACTTCTCAGTTGTGTGACTTTTAGCAACTGGCACATGCTTCAAAACTTTAAAATCTCTCTCGTCTGTCAAAATGGACTTCAACTACAGCTTAATCTTTGCTGGGCTACCATGACCCTGAGATTAGCTCATTTGGTTAGAGCCTGGTGCCAAAAAACCCCCCCAAATACACCAGTGTTGCGGGATCAATCCCTGTATGGACCATTCACTTAAGAGCTGGACTTGATGATCCTTGTGGGTCTCTTCCAACTCAGAATAATCTGTGATCTGTAGACACACCAAGACAGAAAGCTGTCAGAAGCTTGAATTGTGTGCCCCTGAGAAGGGAAGGGGAGATGGACTTCTTTCAAATACTGTTTATCAGCCTGTTTTGTCTTAAAGAATGCTCCCAAATTCTGATTTTTCTTTTGCTAGCTTTTTTATCTTCCTAATTTATCTGGACGGCTTGTGAATAAAGCCTTATATGATGAAAAGCTAGTCTACTTTTCCACATCTATAACCAGTGACTTTTTTTGATGTTATTCCTATCATCTTTACATCCTTAAATGCACCTGGGTACACAAACCTACTGCCACTAGTTTCACATGAATTGTAAACCAAACAATTGTAACTGTGGTCTTATCAGGAACTTCAAGAGCAACAGGCAAAAGACATTGACATAAACAAAAAATTACCAGTAGGTGTTTCATAATGAGCTAACGAATTCCAAATTTTGCTAATCATTTCAAGTCTTTCTTCTTTAATTAGTTTCTAATCCATGACTGATTTTATTCATCATGCCCACAAGCCATGCAAGAAATTCATCCCTCTGATAAGGAGTTGAAATTGAATTCTTTTGAAAATATTACCCATTCATTTTCATATGTATATTTTTACAAGATTATTGCCTTTCCAAACTCTATTTGCTTGGACAACCAAAGAAACCTTAGAATCAGGGAAAATCTGGATGTAGTAATCCCAGATTGCTTTGTTGCCTTGTGTAAGATACAGCTGCAATCGAAACCATTGGGGAAAATCTAAAAATACAAATCAAGAGAGATATGACATATGGGAGTCAGGAAGAGGGATTTCCAGCTGATAGCCATTCCTTTTCATTATTTCGTGGAAAACAGATTAATCATGCACCAAAGAAATCATGTCTCTTCAAACTGCTTGAGTTCTCTTTCAAACACAAAATTCACAGAGCATCTTGTTTGAAATGGAGCATTTCTCTTTGTGCTTCAGGCGACTCTGCTGAAAAAGGAAACCTACACAACACTGAGAGAAGATAAAGCCTGGAAAGATCAAAGGAGAGTAGATGTGGAGCATCAGAACCTACATCATGAAGAGCAGGGGCCAGGCCAGCAAAAAAGAAAAAAAAGAAACCAGCCCCTTTGAATTCACAGATGGAGGCCTGCCTTCCTCTGGGCATCTTTGTTGGAAGAGTGTCCTTCTGCTGCAGAGAAACAGACATTCCAAAGCACATCCAGATGTGCACAAATACTCGCGATGTGTTTCTCATTCTCATCACAACATGCTCTTGATTTATTATTGATTATTTTCCCTAATGACCTGCAAGGCTGCTATGGTTCTTACAAGTGAGGTTTTTCAACTAACTTCAAGACATCTATCTTGAGCAATATCCTTACTATTCCTTGAGGACACATGGTGGTGTTCCCCTACTTGGGGACTTAGAAGAAGCACAAGCTAGTGCTACAATTAATTGACATTTGAAGTTGCTGCCAGCTGTCATCAACACACACAGATGGACTGGTGACCAGTTGCTGGGGAACCACAGAAGGAGAGCACAGAGAGGCTGCCTGGGGAGTGAAGCCGACACTATGCAAAGACAAACTGGAGTAATCTTAATAGAAGACATTACATCTTTTAGGTTCATTCCTCTGTTGGTTTAGCTGCTATCCCATTATGAAAGTCTGACGCTCTTCTAACACAGCCAATACACACTGCTGTCCTTCCCAGAGTAATGCTGCTCAGTTGGGTATTTTGGAAATCTAATAATATGTGAATGGCAAGTTGGGCTGCACATCACAGAAACTGTTCACCACAGAGTTTGGGTGGGTTTGAGTTGATTTTGTTAGTTTTGGTTTTTCTGGTTGTTTTGTTGGGTTTTTTCCCCTTCAGAGATGCACCTTCTTAAATGACAATTAAATTTGCTGTCTTTTTAAACAATTGTATACTTTGCAATGAAATTTACCAGCATGATGCAGTACACTTCCAGTTTTGCTGTCACTTTTAAATTCTAGAGGAAGAAAGAAAAAAATACACAAAAGGAGCTAAAGTTAGTCAATCAATTACCCCTTCACTCTAGTCCTCAGGCTCCAATGAGATTAAATCACAGAGTTAATACAAATCTAGTCTGTCAGTTCCAGCAGATCTGTGCTGTTTCTGGGATAAAAGAAAAGCACAATAAGAATATATTCAACTGATCTAAGGTTCAAACTAAAATTCCTGCTGTATGTAAAGGGACAAGAAACCTATTACAAATGGTGTTAGAAGATTAAGAATACCTAGAAAAACACTTATAAGGCTAAAGAGAATTTCTCCCCTCCACAATTAGCAGTCAGACTGCCAGAAGTGAGTTATCTTTCCTATTTATAACATAAATATTATTTTGTTTATAACAGTATTACCAGCTCAGAATCCCTCCCGCCAATCACCTTTGACAACCTATTTTTCCTGTAACACTGACATTACCAAAAATACTTTAGAAGAGCAGAAGTGTTAAACAGAAGATCCTACACCAAAAAGTAAGGATCCTCCAAAAGTATGAAAGGAAAATAAGGTCACCCAAACCATCCCAGCTGCAGAGTCTGCTGAGTCTCCAGCCCATAAATGAATAGATTTTGCCTAAGGGATTATTCATAAATGGCCTTCCAACAAAAACAGTAGTGAGACTGCAGGAGATCATTAGCTTGCAGAAAGTGGAGAGATTTTTACTTAGTCTGCTAGTAGGAAGTGAACTAAGAACTGTTTAAGAATGGTATACGCTTTGCTGCATATGGAACAAGCCTTGCTTTATTTTCATGTTTAACGCTAGCTCTATATTTAAATGCCTTTGCTGCCTTAGTGTGTGATATGAGACACTAAAAATAGGCTGTCTGTTCCAGAATTTCCATTGTGTCTACCTTTGAAAAGCTCCATTAATAGTGAAAATGTCACTCTGAATTTAACTTATGAAGATAAGCCTAAAATACTGAGAGACTGAGACTGCACACACAGTAAATCTCCATTAACTATTTTCTATGTGAATCTACTTTATGTACCTCATATTCAGGCTAAATCTCCTCTAGTTCAATCTATACTGAGAAAAAATCCCCTACAATGATGCTTGAAAGTCTACACCTTCTACTGCTATGTTTTCTTCTGCATGTCTGCCCCGTGAGGCCTGGAGACTCCTAAAAATTAGGAAATCTTATCTGTGTGTTCTCCAGCTCCTTTTTTTTTTTTTTTTTTTGGTGCTGTAGATACATTTTAAATCAAACTCAGATGTTGTTTATACTTAGGAGGGCCCCTTGCAGCCAGAAAGACAAAACAAAACAGTGGGATCCTGTTCCAGAGAGATACAGAGGTGTCCTCTCAGGACATTGGTAACAGCAGCCAGTACTGAATTTGCAAAGCAGAGGTGATAATTTCATAGTAGGAATAATCAGTCGATTCTAGGATCCTGAAATTTTAATGTAAGATGTGGAGAACAGTGGACGTGGCAAGCACCAGCTCTAGAGCAGACACAGGCACGCTGCACAAACACGTTCAGCATCCCAACTCCGACTTTGGTGGCTAACTCCCTTGTAGATTTTTTAAATATACATCAATCACTGACTGCAATTGTTCCAGATATCTTAGTGTGCTTCAGCATAGGATGGCTAGTTTCTCAAGCAGCCTGATGATATTGCCAACCAGTAGTACTATACCAGAAAAATGCACCTCTAAATTGGCTAAAGCCTTATTACTCTATCACTCAAATTAGTAATTACTCTACTTTTGCTACTTTTCCTCCCCTTTTTCTTGCTGGACATACCATTTATATGTGATGACATTATCTACATGGTTGACTCCATCTGTAATCAAACAAATGGGTGTTGCGCATCTTTTAAAACCATGAACAGGCAAGACTTAGGAAGACTACATGAATGTTGGAAGCAGGACAAGAAGCTTACGATGGTTTCATGTTCATTTCTGTTTTCCGGCTTTGCCTGTGGACATGCGCAGGTACTGTAAAAACACATGGGATTAGGAAAGTTAATTTGTCCAAATGCATGCATTGTGCTTTACCACAGTGTACAGAGAGAGATTCTGAACACTTCCCCTTTTACACACTGAAATTAATTGCATGAATGTGGGAAAAAAGTACACTATCTTTTAGCTTTTCAGTGGTATTAATTTTATATAATTTGCAAGACAAAAGATGGATGCAATTTCTCAGCGCCCTAACTGCAGCTGTCAGAGTCCATCAGAAAATCTCAAGCCATTCTTTGACTTCAAGATCATCAGCTACAATACAGACCTTGGAAGCAGCAGTTAGCTGGCCACTGTCAGTGATGGATGAGACAACAGAATGCACTTTGCCCTTTCATGGCTAAGTCAGTGCTGTTCTGCCCTGCTGACAGGCAAGGAAAACCTGCCTTTGTCAGTGAGCCACGCAGATATGACCCCAGAGACACAAGAGAAGCCGGTCATAGAATTCTTTGGGTTGGAATGGATCTTGAAAATCATCTAGTTCCAACCTCACTGCAATAGGGTTGCTCAAAGCCCCATACCACCTGGCTTTGAACACTTCCAGGGATGGGGCACCCACAGCTTCTCTGTTCCAGTGCCTCACTACCCTCACAGTATAGAATTTCTTGTTCTAAACCTACCCTCTGACAGTTTGAAGCCATTACCCCTATCACTACATGCTCTTGTAAAAAATGCCTTTCCAGCTCTTTTGTAGCTTCCTTTAGGTACTGGAAGGCTGCAGTGAAGTCTCCCGGGAACCTTTTCTTCTCCAGGCTGAACAAACCCAGTTCTTTCCTGTGCTGGGGACCCCAGAGCTGGATGCAGAACAGAGTAGAAGGGAAGAATCGCCTCCCTTGACCTGCTGGCCACACTCGTTTTGATGCAGCCCAGGATGTGGTTGGCTTTCTGGGCTGTGAGCACACATTGCCAGTCATATCAAGTTCTTCATCCACCAACATCCCCAGGCCCTTATCCCCAGGGCTGCTCTTCATTCATTTTCCTCCCAGCCTGTACCTGTGCTCAGGATTGCCTCAACCCATGTGCTGGACCTTGCACTTGGCCTTGATGAATTTCATGAGGCTTCACAGGCCCATCTTTCAAGCCTGTCCAGGTGCTTCTGGATGGCATCCCTTATCTCCAGCGTGTTGACCAGTCCACTCAGCTTGGAGTTGTCAGCAAACTTGCTGGGGGTGCACTTGATCCCACTCTCCCTGTCACCAGCAAAGATGTTAAATATCACCAATCCAAATACTGGTCCCTGAGGAGCAGCACTTCTCACTGATCTCCATTTGGATATGGAGCAATTGACCACAACTCTTTGAGTGTGACCATCCAGCCAAATCCTTACACACCCGAGTGGCTCATCCGTCTAATCCATGCCTCTCCAATTTAAAGACAAGAATGTCATGTGAACAGTTACAAAATACCATCCTCACAGAGTCACTTCTCTGGCCATAACTGCAGATTTTAGCAGATGTCCACCTCAATATTACCAGTGATACATTCATTATGGGCCTGAAAATCTACTGTATCTACTCCACCTGCAGTTTTTCCTCAGCCAAAAGCCCACATGGTGTACAGGAATAGGCCAAATGCTAGGAAATGTGGGCAACTCCCATGCTGTTCACAAACATTAATGTCCAAACCCAAGCACATTCTCCATTACAAAAACATAGGCAAAATTCCAAACACAAAAAGCAGTTATCGTGTTTAGGGACAACTGACAATCCTTGACAGCATTACCATTTGGAAAAATACTCTGTGTTCAGTTCCATCTGCACCCACTGTTTTGTTACAAGATATGCTGCTTTTCCAAACAATTCTACCAAGTGATTTTTTTAAAAATTCAACCTCAGAGCAGGATATCTAGACTGAAATGGCCATGGTCTGATATGAAAGGTTGGAGAGCTGATTAGAAAGTACAATATACAATTCAGATATCAACACTTGCGCCCAAACAGCTTAAAATTATTTCAAAGGGTACAGAAGCAGCCATAAACAGTTCATATTTCTGTCCTTCCAGTGGACGTGCTACAAAGGGCAATCTGGGCAAGCTGGTGCTAAATACATGTTCCTGCCAAAGCTCTGCCAGCTCAGGCATGTCTTTGTTATTACACTGCTCCTCCTGACAGAGCCTCTCTGTGCAGGGTTTAGAGGACGCTTCGACCCCTGGGGTGACCTGCTCTTTTCTCTTTGTTCAGAGCATTCAGTTAACAGCAGCAACCTAACCTTTAATGTTTCTGCTAAGTATTATTATGCACTCATACTGCGTTTTCATACGGATTCAGTAACTGTCGCTCCAGCAAACCCCTGAAAATCTGCACTAACACTCAATGCATTTCAGCTCTGCTCTGTTTTGCTAAAGAGAGGGAGAAGACCACTGGGGAGCTGATACACTGCCCACCTCCAAGTCCGGCACAACCCCACTGCTGGGAAGAGTGGGTGTATAAGCAGCATTGCCTTCCTCATCCCTGCTAGAAGAGCAATGTATGGCAGAGCAAGATCAGGCTAGATTAACAGCCGAACAATACTGGTGCATAAAAATTTTGGAGCTTCATCTATCTGCTCTCTGGTGCATTTTTTTTTTTTTTGCTATCATAGCACATCTGGGATGTGCTATGAAGCTGGCATTTCCCCCAGCATTACTTCCCATTCACTATCCCCAAATGTCTGCCAGTACACTACCTCTCCTCAGGGTGTAAAGAGAGGAAAAACACCACAACAAATGAGTCACTCTTCTGTTCTGTCTTTCACATTAGCTCTTCTGCAGTAACTTCAGCAGCTCTGCTGTTTAAACCACCTCCTGTTTGTACAGCAGATCATCAACAGGCATACTACTCTATCACACTGAAATCACATTCTGGTCTGCATGGCCATTTCCCCCTGGGTACCTAAGTCAAGCCTTCCTGTTTATTGATGAGAGCAAGTTTCAGCTGCAGTCAGCACTGTTTGGATGCTGGTGTTGGGCAAGTGAGCTAATATCTATAGTCTCATATGTTATCAGCAGAATGGCTATCTTATGTCTAGAAACTGTGTTATAAGAGTGACAGATGTAGCAAAAATGGAGCACTAATTTAATTTTCAATTGCATTGTCTTCTCTCTGACCTGACAGTTCAAGAAGTCATCACTGGACCACTAGAGTAAGCAAACTCAGTATTGGAGACACTGAAGAGGAATTTCCAGGCTGTTTTTCGCACAGCTGCTTTCCCTGACTATAGCTTCTCTGGAGTAGAATGAATCACTCAATGGTCTGTCTTGGGTTAGCTCACATCTATTTAAACCAGCATGAAGATCCGCACCTTTGATGTGAGTTAATTAAGCTCACATGGCTTTCTCCAGCCTGGCTTCTGCAGCTTCGGAAGCGAAAGGAGCCAAATTAGGCCCATCTGTGTAAATGGAAGGGAGTCCTCTCCCTCCATAAGGCACACTCCATTACCCGGCACAGGAGCTGCCTTCCAAGAGCACCAGGAAAGGGGTTTCATTGCTGCCAACAGCTACCGAGAATACCAGGCCTGCCAAGCATGGGGGTTTTCACGGGAACCACAAGTCTGTACCATCAGCTTCTCTGCACAGAAGCCTCAAGGGTCTGTCTACAAAAGAATTTCCTGCAATAGCCTTTTGTGTAACACTTGGAACTTCTTGGCAGCAACAGATCTGCAAAATACATTTGCCTTTTTTCCATTTAAAAATAAAAAAGGAACTAACAAACTTCAGTGGGGCAGAGGATGACTCTCTGCCTTGATTCTGCAGCCCTTAATTGCGTAACTGAAGTTTGTAGTCTCTACAAGCTTTGGAAACCTCTCAGTTGCTATCCTGGAATCCCAAAAAGAACGTAACCTTAAATAATCCACATCATCAGGTACAGGACCTGTGCTCCTGCCCTGCAAGAAGAGTTGGGAGATTCAGCTGTCAGAAAAGACAGATCAAGAAGATCTGCTGGCATCAGTGGGGAGGTTATCAAAAAGGTGTGTAGCATGAGAACAACAGGTATAAATTGCCATGGGGAGGATCTCACAGAATATCATTTAAAAATAGAAGTTTGCTATAAAGACAGCAAAGCAGTATTAACAGGTTTCTCAGAGATGGTGCAAAGCCTCTATCCCTGAAGGTCTTCAAACTCAGATAAAGCCCTGAGCATCCTGGTTTGAATTCAGTGTTGATACTGCTTTGAGCTGAATGCTGGATTAGGGACCTCCTGAGGTCCCTTCCATACTGAAAGGCTCTGTGACTCAATCTTACCTGCGACAGGTTCTATAATGCATAATGATGGAAAGGGATTTGCAGAACTGCTTACAGTTGGGAGCCTGGAACCAGTATTTGCACCCTGGCTCCTGAGAAGCACCACTTTACAGTTTGTACAGCGCAACTGAAAACCTGCACAGTTTCATTGTGCTCGCACTGGCAGCATCTTGGAGCAAGGAAATGATGTTTTCATCAGACAGTATCCTGCCTCCGAGAGTTGAAGATTGCAACCAAATGTATGCAAGCAAAAAGTACTCTAATTAAAGAAGAAATAAGAAATGCAGGCTCCAAGGCTTAATGAATCATAACAAATACCTAGAAAAAACCTAATCCAGCTAATTCCAAGTGTTTAATTGAGTTGGCTGAAACGTTTGCATGCGTGAACACAACCATGTAGAGTTATTTCCCTGGGTAGAACTCTTCAAGCTGTAATATTGATTCTTCATCTGGAGCATGAATGGTAATTATTTGTTAATAAAGTTGTAACGTTTCTACATACCAAATCAAGGTCTTGGGAAACCCTCCTCTTGCGCAGCTCTTCCATCCTCTCACACACATCTGTGAAGCAGGTGTTATAGTAGTCTGCATACTGCTGTGCCAGATCATCAATATTTCCCAGTGACCCGTCCTACAGAGAAGACAAAGGAAACAGATTAATCAATTTTAAAATCCTAATTTAAAGGTAGCACCACAACTCTGAAGGAAAGCCCTTCCCTGCAGCACATCCAGCACACTGTGCTCAGGGCATCCTCTCCATCCCTATCCAAGAGCACACTGACAGCAAGAACAGTTGGGAACTGCAGCACCAGAACAGCTCCTCACAATCAGGTGGGACTTTGTTAATTCCTACAGAGAGAAAGAAGGCAGGGACTGCAATGCACAGTGGTGGAACAACATATCCCCAGGCACTATGTGCCTCCATTCCCTCCCACCAGCATATACTCATATTGCACCTGGCTCTCCCAAGCAGCTGCCCACTCTTCCAAGAGCCAGTCATTACATACATTTCACTGACCTTAGCGAGAGTAGCCCTGCTTTGTGACAATGACTAACAGAAACTAAAACCATTGCATTTCTTGCCAATACACAAATCAGCCAGACTGCAAACAATGACACCCACAAAGACACTCTGCCAGTTGGTCTTTTAGGATGTACTGGAGGTGGAAACACGGTTTGCTGAGTCCCAAATGTCTGCTTTGCAGGGCAGTATTGCTACACTGCTAATAAAATGGCTATAGCCAGAAATCTAATTTTAATAATCTGTTAATTACAGTCCAAATTCATACTTTAAAAATGATGAATGAAGAAAATAAGAACAAAAAACCTCAATAAATAGGCTGGATTTTAAGTGTCATGAGAAACCTTTCTAAACATTAGATATGTATGCTGCACCTGTGAGGTGCAGAGGTGGGCAGGTACAATATGCACTTAAAATGATGGGATGAAATAATCTTGTGTCCCTATTTGTCTAACTTATGAAAGAGCACATATGTTACTGTATCCATTCTTTAGAAGGTAACAATCTGCTCTCCTGAGAGAGAGTGCCTGCCCTGAGAGAACAAGAATACATTGCAGACTATTGTTTCATTGCTTCTTTTAATAGATGCACAGACATAAATATAAATTTATGTCTTGATTATTAAGAAAAAGCTAAGCAACAGAGAAATAATGAAAAAATAATTATGCTAATAATATACAGAAATTGCAAGGTTGAGTTGTAGCATATGAGCTAGGAGGAACTCTTAATTAGTAACCATACCTTACTGAAGCTGTTGTTACTTGGAAATAAGCACATGGTTCTCCTCTCAGGGTTCTGGACTAAGCTGAAGAGGTAGGTTTGTTATAATGAAGTATCACTTCCAGAGAATTGGAAAAAACATTCCAGTTTAAATCAAAGTGAAAGCCTATTAAGCCTCAGAGTCTGTGAAAACTACTTTCTGTTCTTTTAAAGTGTAATTCCACATGCACAACAGGTATCTCCTGAAACTTTTGCAGATTCCCCGGAAACTTTTGCAGAGCTCACATTCCCAAAATTTAGAACAGCTTGCATGTTCTCAAAACTACTGTGTTCAGTACAGGCAGAAAACAATTTGCATGTCACTTGTTGGAGCAGCAGAAGCACAGTAACTGTAGTAAATATATATCTACACTTTCTCCCCCACCCCCATACTTATGTATTTTTTTATTGTAGTTCCTGTCTCTCAACCTGCCAAAGATCTCACACAGGAGATGTTTCAAGCATTAAAAGATTGGGGCCCTTATACAAATACACTTCTGGGAACTTGCGACTTTCCAGAACAACTTCCTGCGCTGCTAAGCAAGTGTGTAGTTTACATGGGGGAAAACCAGCACCTTAGAGAAAACAACAGTGCTACCCCACCTTTCTACTGGAGCCACAATGGAAGCTACCAGCTCACAGCAGAAGCCTGTGTCTTCCTCCAACCACCTCCTTGCCATCCATCACTTCCCAACAAGCTGCGGAAGAAACTTGGACCCTTTGCCTGTACCACAAGTTCTACTATTTCCCTGTGCAACTGGACACTCCTCTGGCTGAGGGTGTGCTTGCTGATCCCACATGCTGCTTTCACAGTGTTTGCATGCTCAGTAGGAATAACCAGGGCTGCACTGTTGGGGGAAAAAAATAACACTAAACTGAAAAAGCAACCCCAGAATTTAACCTTCATTCGCTCACTTTTGTGGGCAGTAAGAAAACCTGTATGACTTCCAAAGATCAATGTGACATCTGAATCCCAGCTACTCAATCCTAACAAACATCCCTCTCTAAGGGTTATCAAAAATTCCCACTTTGGACTATCTTCCCCAGGCAGAGTTTGTTTATTCCTTGATAACCCTTGCCAGTTAAGAATATTGAAGATGGAAACTGTAATGATAAAGAGCAACACAGGAAAGCATTATTTTACTAGAACAATATGAAAACTGCCTGTCAGTCCATCTTCTCTCACAATTCTGGAAACCCATGTATTTCATAAAGTAAACCTGCTCCAAAATAAGTGTAATTTTTGAACGTAATTAATGACATTGAAATTGTCTGAAATACTCCAAATCCGAACATATCATGTGAACTTTAGCTCAGCTGAGAGCCAGAGAGAGCTGAGGATCTCAGCACACTCCAGTGCTCCTCCCCACAAATTCCCACAACTCCTCAGACACATGGTCACAGACTGTTTGCAGGATAGAAATGGCACTGCCAGTGGATCCAACACAGCTGAACACAGCTCATTTTTCGTTTGTGCTGGCATGCAGTTCACTGTGCTATTTTTAAAGGTAGCCTCCACAAGACTGAAGGCTTCTGACTGTCCCTAGAGCAAAATTAGCTCAATTGCAGCACCCCAATTAAAGCCTGCAGAATGTGGGTGGCCCCACTGCCAGCAAGCACGTGGCTGCAAAGAAAGGCCTATTCACAAGTGACCCAGTCCACCAGTGCCGCCGTGTCCAGAGGAGCGGAGCTGCAGGCACCAGCCTGCCTGACTGACAGCAGGGATTGTCGGCAGTGCTCGGGGCTTGCATGAGGGGGCTATGCTGAAAATGAAAACAAGCTTTATGTCCAAAAAAAGATGGAAAAAAATCCCACAAGATCTTAGAGACGAGAACAGATAGCTGACACACGTACTCATTACAGCCCTGCTGCACGTTTTTGCTGGGTTACCAGACCGAGGGCAGCTATAGCTTTATGCAGTTGCCACTCCACACAGGCAGCGTGCACCCTCCTAACTAGATGTGGACAGCTTTGGGGTTTGAAGCCCCATAGCTTCAAAGTCAGAACAAAACCACAAACATTTGCATTTGCACCTCAGCTTGCCAGAAGGTTGCAGTGGAAAATGCCGACTGAATCATTTGTGTCTGTGGTCAAGAGCTGCATTTATCGGTGTATGCATGTGGGCAATGCAGAAAGCATTGGTTTTGTCAAAGAAATACAGATACATAAATCAACCCAAGCCAAAGACAGCAAGCATCTCACAACCCACAGCATCCACTCATGTTTCATGTAAGTAAATGTTGTAACTTAACAAAGGATTATCTATTTGATTTATATGACCTCAGATTTGATCCCTACATAGAGTTACCTCCATCATCCTCCTTTATTCTTCAAGCACAACTAAAAACATGGCAAAACTTAGAAAAGAGAAGCCGCTTCATTTTTCTACTGCACTAATAATGGCCAAGAAGACCTACTTTAGATATCACCAAACCACAAGTATAACTAATCTGAAGATGAATTTTGAACCATGGCATTTTGTCTATTCTTTAAACTGACCCCCCAATTTCTCCAAATAATTCTGTCTCACACAAAATCACCAGCAGTGTGCTTTGTATTTCTCTTTTGTTTTAGAGTTTTTAAAAAATATTCATACACAAAACATTAGCTCCAGCTAGATAAGTTATTCCATTACAAAGGGAATCAAAGGAATAGTCTGAAAAGTTTTAAAAAATCTCTAGAATTATTAATAAAATAGAACAATAAAAGCATTCATACTAACAATATTTTTAAAATATTTCATAATGATGCATAAAGAGTAAGACCCAGTGTTAATTTTCACAGGTTTAGACAAATGTGGAGTGCCATTTTAGTTTCACAGGTAGGAAAAAGCATACAGTTATTTGATACAAAAAATAGTAAGCCAATGCAATTTATAATGAGCCTTCAAATTATGTACCACTATGTCTCATTTTGATGTAGATGGGTTGCATATTTGAAACAGCCTATTTGAGCAATGAGAAAATATATAGCTTTCAAATTTGTTCTTACTGATATATCTGTAATTCAGAAGCCTCTGAAATGCTCTGAACTGTCAGTAACATTTTTAATACCAAGAACTCATAATAAACTTTCGCATTGTGTTCCAAATTTTACAGTTAAAAAAAAGCACTAGCATGAAGAGTGCTTTACATCAATTGTGTTTATTAACATGCAAACTGCTATGTTGCAGCAATATAATCCTACAGATCTTCTCTTGTGGAAAAAAAATTTGTGATCAATACAAACATTGAGCAGGGAAACCATTCGCCAAACACTTTATTGGTAAAAAGTTACAACATGTTTCTCCTAAAACCTCACTACTGCCTGAGACCTTCCCACAGAATAATTTTGATAGCCAGGAAAGTAAACAACCCATTATTTATATAGGCTTAAATGTAAAATGAAGATTTGATAGTCTAATGAAAACAGAAGTTATCTCAGATTTCTATTTTCAGTTGTGAAGTATGTTCCTAAATTTCCATTTTATAATGTATGCATGCAACATTTTTTGGCATCATAAAACACAGAGAAAAATGATGAATTGCCCTGAAATTCCCAGAGAATTAGTTCTGATATGCATGTGAATACCAAAGGAATCCATTGGGATTCCTGTTAATGGAGTGACTACAAAGAAAAGTTGGAACGATTTGACACTTATTATAAAGTTAGAATTTATCGGTCAGTGCACATCAGTTAGCTTAACGCCTTGGCAGAATCCTTTGTATTCGACATCTGAAAGTGTAAAAGAGAAAAATGTTTTGCTAGAGAGCTCTGTTGGCTGTAAACTTAAGTAAAAATACATTCATATTTTAATAGTATAATAAAATGAAAACACTAATAGCTAAGGAGGAATAACAGACTTTGCTAAGTAACAAATATATTTGATGGACCTGCATGTGTATCTAAATAATAGGCACTAGCAGAGCATGCATATTTTCTGCATAAATTTCTATGCAGAATATGATTTTTAGAAAAATCTTCCAAAAATACAACTATTTCACTCTGTACTTTTCTATCTCAGAATCTGAAAAATGTATCGCAAAGCTGCATATTCCAGCACGTCCTTCCCCTATTCTGGCAGATATTAGGAATGTCAGAAAAGAGGTCTTGATTACTGGACGTATGCGCTCACTCTCCCAGCCCCTGGGTGAAATTCATGTAACTGCATGAATCTCAGAAATGTAAAAAGATGTGGACGCTACAAGCCTGTTTGTTCAGCGAGACAGATGGGTCTCCATCTGCACATGGCAATGCCCATTACAGCACACAGTGCAAACTATATGAGTTCAAAACTTAAAAGCCACCGCAGCTATGGCCACAGCACATGCACAGTCTGGGATCTTAGGAATGGGTCAGAAACTGGAAGGAAGACAATCTGACTTTGTTTCCTATTAAAGTATAAATGAATGTGGAAATGGCACTGGCGAAGGGAAGGCTCTTTCACAAGGAACACTCAGCAATCATGCCCTGGCAAAGGCATGTTTTTTGACCTTCACAGGCCAAGATGAGAAAAATCCATTTCCATGCCTGAAACACAGGACTACTGTGTGGAGAGTCACTGTAAACATTAGCAGCTTATTTCTGGCAGTTAGGTTTTAACAGGGACGCCTACTAAAAATCTGTGGAACATGACCTTGCATTTCAGTAATACCTTTGGTTTGGATAGCTCTAAGGAGTACATAAATGAAAGCCGGAACGTGGGCCAGAGCAAACAGGCTTTTATGGGGGGTGGGGAGGCAGGTAAGAGGGAGAAGGGACCAAAAAGCAGTGAAATGAGAACATCTACTGAAGGAAAACATATTTGAGCCTAATAAACACCCTGTTTTTGACAGGACTTCATCTACATAGCACACATCCTACGAGATGTTTAAAGTTAAGCAGAACTAACTTAGCTAGAAAGCAAGGGATGATCAGATTTTCATGGGACAACTTTGACTAAGATGCCAGCCCTTTTTAGATATTTTTACTAATCATAAAAACTTGAGAAATTTTGCATCCTTCCCTAAGCAACCTTGGACTCGTGGCAGAACTGCTTGCATTCCAAAATACACTAATACCTGAATTCAGGCTACAGCTGATTAATCTGAGACACTGTGTTCCAAGTTCCTTCACAGTGCTTTCTAAGGAGGCAGATTGAAATCAGAGCCAAACCTTTTCCAAACAGAAGAGTTAAACCTGCACCCACCTCTCTGGCTAGAGCTGGCATCTCAGTTTACTACAATAATACACACTGAGGACAGGCATCTGTAGGAAAGCCTGCAGAGCTTCATGATAATTCTATCTGTTACACAGTTCTGACCCCCTTACCTGTCCCTTGCTACCAATGTATTTCTGCTAGGAGTAGGGCTCATGTTTTGCCTTCTGGCACAGCTTCAAAATGGTTCCATTAAAAATGAATTCAACAAGCTGTTAGAGCAATATTCTCTTCCAGTCCTAGGGCTCAGAAAGGACAATCTTCCATTCAGCAGAGTTAACAATTCCACTATCCATGCAATGACAGGTTCAAAGTCTGTCTTGACAGTCAGCAGGGTCAGAAATGTGAATGAGACAGAAGTGCAAGGCCAGGCAACCAGTGCTTGCCTTGATATTCAGAAGCAGGCATAAAATACTCAGTGTACAAGTCATGACATTTTTATATTGAGAACAGCTATTTTTGAGGATGTTGAAAAGTTGTCATGATTCCCTTGACCTCTCTATAGCTGGACACTGTGAGAACAAAGAGAACATACAGATCAGACTGATTCAATAGACTTTCCATTAATTTTTATGGCATCTGAGGGTTGAGTCATTAAACTATGCGGTTTTACAGACAGAGTTACAAAAATAGATGTGATACCACTGTGTCAAGCTCTCTGCAGCGTAGTTAAAATGGTCATAGATTTTGTTCAATAAGCAGAAAGCACAATGGTATACTTTGATATCAAAGATTTTGCAGCACTTATCTGAAATAACCGATACAACCCACTGAGATCAGAGCAGTCACTCTAGACCTCGAAAATTCAGATTAAACCACAGCGTTATGCAAGTTTTTTACTTTTTTATATATCTATCTATATATATGTATATGAAACTTTGCCTTATCTTTACAGAAAAACCCCCCTTACTCTTTCAAAATTCTGCAAATAAAGTGTTTCCTTCACCAGTAGCACAATAGTCTTTTCATCCCCTCTTTTTACTGTAAAGACCCAAAGTCTTTGTCAAGAAGGTATAACAAAGCATTTCTGGAAAAAACATTCTGAGTGTGACTTCTGCTTTACCCTCCGTAAATTAAAATAAATTTGAAAGCACACTACTGGGATCCCTCTCTGTAGCTTGCAACCAAGGAAGTCCTCTATTGAAAAAATAAAAATAGATGCATGCTAACAAAAAAGCTGCATCTATGTAAATGTACATTCCAACATGCTTAAAACATCGGTATTTATCACAAGTAGAACCAGGTCTTGACAGACAAGAATATATGCAAATTTTATTCATGAAAGTAAGTTCAAAGCACCCTTAATGTCCAGCTTCCCTAATAACAGTGTATTATCTTCTATCCTCCTTTCCTCGAGGTGCTCTGCACTAAGTCCATCAAAATGTAACCCAAAACCCTTGTCTGCTCTGATACTAAAAAGGTCACCACTACCCACCAGACTGGTCAGCAGTCAGGTACAAGTTGATATTGTCAGCTTGTAAAGCAGAATAAGTTAACTCCTTAAGCCATGTAATAGCTGCACCTGACATCAACTCTCATTAGTTTTGTCTCCCTTGCTCTCACTGCCTCTTCCTTTTGCACAGTCTGCTGAGAGTTTTTCTCAAACTGAGTGAAAATTTGTCACTTCATGTGCACCAGCTACAGTGGGTTCCAGCCTGAGAGCTGGAGCAGAAACAAATGGTAAACAAAAGAATGGCAAGGGTTAAGAAATGTATATCTATCTGATAAAAGCACCATTAAGGAGATGGAGATGAATTTCTGGTTTCAGATTTGGGAAATTTAGCATATATTACGGGGGTGGCTTCATGTCTGAGGTAAGTTAGGGTCTAATGAAATAGATATGCAAAAGCCAAACATCTCAAGTAGATGATGAAATAAATATTTCAGGGAGTTAGCCATAGTGAAGGAGGTCTTATTAAAGCTCTTTTCCTTATATTTAGTAGCAGCACAGTATGACAAAACCAAATCTTCTGTAATATATGGGACTACATAACTGATGTGTAAGTAATAATTAAAACAGTAGTCTGAAAAAAATCTAAACAGAAAACATGTCAAGAAAAAAATACTTGGATATTTAAAGGTAAAACAAACTGAGTAGTCAACAGTATCTCAGGACAAGTGTGTAAGCTCAGCAAGTCTTGTTTACAGTAATTCCCTAAGGTGTTAAAGTTGCTCAGAGAAAGCAAACTTTAGTAATAGTTATGTGCTAGTTTTACTAACAAAAGTACTTTTCCAAGTGTCAAGGCAGGAGAGAATGACCACCTTTAGTTTAAACTGTGCTATGCTTTTCCCCTGGATAGTTTGGCAGAAGGACACACGTTGTCCAGAAAAAGAAATGTTCACTCAAAAAAAGCTTCTCATGGTTCTTTCTCTATTCCCCCTGCCCCTTTCCCTTGCCTCTTCAGTGTACTGTTGTGTGCTCCCTGCTGCTTTACTTTGAGAGCCAGGCCCAGGATCCTGGGCAGGTCCCTATGGACAGCAGTTTCCCTCAGCCCACCAAAACCCAGCAGTACTGGCTTTGGAGATGCACCAGTAAAGGAGAACACTCCATGTCTTCCCTCATTTCTTACCACCTCAACAGCTAAATCCTGCATGGGACCTTCCCCCCCTCAGCTACAACCACTGAAGAGTAGAGAAGGCACATTCCTCCCCGACTCTGAGGGAAATCTAGCACAGGGAAAGCCCAGCAGGGATGCAGTCACCCCACATTTCTCATGGCTGGATGTGCCTATCACCTCATCTGCACTCACATGGCAAGAGCTACGGGACAGCACTGCACCTTGCACCACCCAGCTCGGCAACGAGCAGCGTTTGGAAATCCTGCTCTTAGGAAGCTGGGTGTGACAGCAAGCACAATTACTTACTCCCACTTGTGACATTTTGGAGGCTGACTTCCAGGAGGAAGGTGCTCTCCTGCTATCTACATTAAGGCTTCAGAAAAGGCAAAGGAAATCTCGGAATATCTGCCTTCATTTCAAACTCTGTTTTTACAAAGCATGAAAAAACACTGCTCTGTACACCAAGGCATGACAGGATCTCTCCTCTTTTCTGGGAGTAGGTATGGAAATCAGCAATCTTGGTTGCGGTGCCCATCAGCACAGGGCACTGCACACCCCAGGGATGCAGCCCTTGACTTACTATTGCAAGCACAGAGGTGCAAGCTTCCAGCTGTGGAAAGCCAGAATGCTTATGTTTAATCTGCTTTCTCAAACTGCTATTTTTCTGTTTCTTTCTGCTAGAAATTCAGCAGCTTGCAGCCTAGAGGATACATGCAACACTTCTACATAACCAGGGACTAACCTCGCCTCCGCTCCTACTGCTTCCTGACGGGACGTCTTTTACCAGGAAAGGAAACAACTGTAATTGAGCATGGCAGCAATCCATGTTTCCCCCCTGTAATCTCAGCAGCAGAAGAAATGGTTTCCTGTAGCTCCCATAAGAAGCTGTACCCAGGCTCCCCTTCACCAATGCTGCCCATCCTGCCTGCCTGTGCTATCCCTGCAAACCCTCACTCCTGCAGGCACCGTGTGCCCTGAGGGCACAGAGGGGTGGCATTAATAAGCTATCTTTAATAGACACCCCACATTCACACAAATAATCTGAAACCAGAAAGGCTGACTCAGCCCTGAAGCACTTCAGTGAAGCCTCAGCTTTTGACTCTTAACAGAGATATGGCACTGTTAACACAGTCTCAACCACTGTAGGTAGCGTACAGATGAACTAAATATAAAACTGCTCATGCAAAACTTCATGGTGCTGGGCTCAGGTTTTTTATTGCCTTAACTAAGCTTCTTCAAGTCTCTTTGGAGAGTGTTTTATTTAGGAACAGTAAAGCACAGTTATCAGGGGGTTTCAGTTCATTTAATTAAGTTGAATACAATTACACTCCAGTGGGTCTTAAAAATGCAAGAATCTATTTAAATATTATTTAGATGCATATCTTTTAACTACCACAGATTGCACAGGGCTTCATGTTTATATCAATTAGGGATATCAACCTAGCAATAAGAACTCTATCTCTTGCCAGCTTATAATCCTTTCCACTCTGGGATCCTGTATTTTATTTACTCATTTCCCTTTATCTGTGTACAGTGAAGATGGGCTTTTTGCGTTCCTGTGTGCTCACACTGCTTCATCACTGCCAAAGCACTTCCTAATTAGGCTAAATAGGCCTCTTACACAAATAAAAGAGGAATATTTCTGCCTATCAACAGAGCACATCCTACAGAGTCTGGGCTTGAATAACTCTTTGGCTGCTGTGTCTCCCAGGTATTTCAAGCCAATATTTTTCTGAAGGGGTGACATGAAGGATATCATGTGCCTGTTTCAAGGAAGTGCTTAATCCTGTGGCTGCTGTCAGTTCAGTGGCTCTGCCCACTGATAAGAGACATGAGGACATGGAGTGAAGCTGCATCAGAGGAAGTTCAAATGGGACATTAGGAAAAGGTTCTTCACTACAACTTTGGTCCGTCACTGGTACAGGCTCTCCATGGAAGTGGTCACAGCACAAAGCCCGTCAGAGTTCAAGGAGCATCTGGACAATGCTTTCAGTCTTATGGTTAAGTTTTAGGTAGTCCTGTGAGGAGCAGGAAGTTGGACTAAATGATCCTTATTGGTCCCTTCCAGTAGATATTCTGTATTCTGTTGCTTTTACTGGAGACTGAATTAGTTACTCAAGTGTTGCACATCACAGAGATGGTCCTCAAACTGAGGCACAAAACAGTCTGAAAAGCCCCATATGCCTAAAGAGATCATAAAAAGCAGAAGCTGGCAGAACCCCAGTATTAATGAAGCTCGCAAAAAACACTGTCTCTACAAAACCCGGTAGCTGATTCTCACCAACCCAAGGCCCTGAACCACAGGCTGAAAGAAAACAACTGTAGATAAAGACACTTGGACTTGGACGGCAAGCTAAGCCCTCATTTGAGCAACTTCTCAATGCAGAGCAACTTGAACATCAAAAGGACAATATCCTGCTAACTAACCATTTGTCAAGACAGTTGTCATGCCAAAGAAGAACATCGCACCTAGTTGTAAAAGCGACAGTAACATGAAAAGACTCGCAGATGGAAGGAGCTTCCTCACAGACTCTGCTTCTCAGATGAAAAAAGTGACCGCAGTGTCAGGGAACACCACCCCACAAATCCAGCAAGAATGGCAGGACAACCTCTGTACCAGGATGCATCTGAAGCAACACAAAACCAGCAGGGAGCATCTCTGAGCAAGATGTTACACCACTTTTCACAGTACGCATCATTATCAGTTTCAAAACAAAGGATGTATAGTAAATAAGCTCCTTCATTCACAGAGAATTAGGATTTGAAAGAAAACACAGATTTTGCTGCATGAGTCTTTCAAAGGGAAAGGAGAATCACATATTTTCAGATACGGAAATCTCTTCAAAGCTGGAGAGGTGCAAAGGCTGGTTCAGAAGGAGTTACATGTGAACAGAACAACAGGGCATCAGACTGTCTCCAGGAAAATAGTAAATTGCACTCTCATCCCCAGCTTGTTTTAGCTAACCAGCCTTCTGCTGCAAATTACCCATTCAAAGCATCTGCTGGCAATACCTTGATGGTTTGGTTTTACATGACTCATACACACATCAATGGTTACCCACCTTTAGCCTGCATTTGTCTCCAAGCAAAAACAAAACAAGGTGCGATCAACTAGATGTGAAGGCTTACTTTGCACTCTGATATCCCTACTCAGTGCCTGAAATAAGCCTTTTCATTCCTGAACCAAGCTTAAATCTCCATTATTTATTTCCCACGTGCTCCCTGATGTCCACACCATTCAGCCACCTCCTCTAGGCCTCCACAAAGCCAGCCTGCACACTGACCTTCCCCTGCCAAGGTCCCAGTGCATGCTCCAGCCATTTCCTGCCATGAAGGCGGCAATTCTTCCTTTCACATGATCCTTCTAAATCCCTCTTCCTAACAGTTGCAAGTTACCCTTCTCAGCTGGGACTCTCTTCACTTTTCTAGCCACAGAAATACAGCTCTGGATACTGACTCACTGCACCTCCATCCCCTGTCATCCTCTGTTTCTGCTTTATATGAGACGTATTTTCCTAAGAGAGGCATGAGTCTGGAGAAAAACCCCTGCTTCACTCTTTTTTAATTTTTTGGTTTTGTAAATGGCTCAAGGTCCCCAGCAACAGATCTGCCTAAGAAAGGCAGAAGGGTCAGCATGCGTTAACATACCTTTTTATCTCTCTTTCCTCTTTCATGGCAGTTTATAAAATAAATAACTATCTGTAAGCATTCCGCAGTAGTTATTAGGTTTGGCAGATGAAAAATGAAGATTTGTACAATCTTTTGTATTCTATGTACACTTGAGACAAGGATTAAAACCCACAAGTAATTTGGCAAAGATTACTTGAAGAAAGTACCATGCCATCAGAGAGAAAAAGCAGTATTGAGAACATCCACCTCTCATTTTTCCTCCTACTTTTGGTAATTAGGAACTCAAACTCCACACTGACCAAACCCAGTGAGACTCATCACAACTAGGATAACAAGGATATGCAGATTTCCCTTCTCATTTATGTGTGACCACACACCATATGTGGTATGAAGCTATTCTTCATCATCACCATCATGCCAGTATTTTGGTGAGGTCCTTGACCTTATGTTCTCTGTTAACTTCCTGAGTTTAGATAGCTATCATGCAAAGCTTAGGTTTTACAAAGTTTATCCATCTGCACATATATACTCACTCCCTGACACAAAATCTAAACAATACATTGCTGAGTTTGGGCTGAGCAGGAAACAATACACCTCACTGAACTGAAACATTCAGTGTCCCTTCAATTCCGTACACATCAGAATACGGCACCATAGTGAAGAGGGACTGCACAGGATTAGACTGCATTTCTTGTTTCATTGTAAAACGCTCCGAATAAAGGTAGGTGGAATTAGAGAGGAAAACAGAATTTTTAAGGATGGGCAGTCATTTTGCACTACCTACTACTGAGCAGTCTCCACTGATTAAACAAAAAACAAACCAGACCGTTCCCCCAAACCTCAGAAGAAAAATTTCCTCTAGAAATCTCCTCTCCTTACCAGGTTTTTTGGTTTTGAAATACAGTATCTTTACCAGTCCTCTGATACAATGTTGCACGGGGAAATCCTTCTCCCCAACCTTTGCATAAAACACGATATATCCCCAAATACACTCTGAAGCATTGTGTTTTTAAAGTGTAAACTTACAGTCATCTTCAAGATGGAAACTTGAAGACAGGAACCACAACTGACATACAACATGCCATCTGCCCACACCTTTTCCTGTTTTACAATGGTTATTTATGAATTCTAAGGTGGGAAAGAAACCTAATAATGGAGTGGAAATCACAACCTCCAAGTTGTGGTGGATATTATGCATGAATGCAAACACACTTATGTATAAAACAGGATTTTTCTTATTTTTATCCTCCGTGATTATAAACTGCAGTTTAAATGCAAAGGATTTATCATCAGCTTTCAGAGCTACTGCACTAAAGTGGCCAACCACCGAAAGCTCCAAAACTCACAAGTATTAAATATTATTCTGTATACTTGAAGGCTACGTTAAGTCTATGCAGTGATATTGATAACAATATGAAACATGTCTGGCGTGGATGGTGAAAAGAGATGACTCTTAATTTAGCAACAGAAAATAAGTGTTTTCAATTTGCACTCCATCCCTAGGATTGCACTAGAAACTTCTGCCGTAAAAACCCCTTTTGGCTGAGTTGCAATATGCAAGATGTGACTGCTGGAAAACTGCAAGCACAGAATCCAGAGAAAGAAAGCATTTCAGAACTGTAACAGATACGGATAAACAGAGATAATAAACAGGCAGAACACAAACATCCCTGCAAATATAAAATGCGTAAAACCCACAGATTCTTCAGCAGTGACATGTCATTTCTAAAGGTATATCTTATGACTCTAAAGATATTACTCTGGCAAGCAAAATACCTTAAAAGCCTAAATTGCCTTTTTTTCTGAAGTGCAGTGTAATGCTATGCGATCAGCTCTAGCACATGTTTTTATCCAAGCTCCAGCTGTAGATGTGCACTCGCCGACAGAACTTTTAACAGTGCCACCGTGGTGCAATGAGCTCTCATGTTTCCTCCATCAAGTTAGACTGGGGTTACAGTAAAGTGAAGAGCAAGCTCTGCAGAGCAGAGTCAGTCTGTGCTGGCATTTAAAGGGGCAGGAGGCTCAACTCATCCAAACTTCTGAAAGAACAACAAAAGATGCATTTTCCTTTCTTCTGAAAAGCCTACAGGCCACACACTGCTCCGCTATAAACAAACTTGTGCCTTAGGCTCCTGAAGTTTTTATGTAAACAGTGCAGAAAGCAGGCCCTTTATCTTTTTTTTCTTTCTTTAGCTTTTGTTTTCATCATACGTATCAGCACTGCACAAGGCATCTTCAGTTGCAGGTGAGAGGGTTAGGAGCATCTTGCAATCAAGAGATTGCTCATGTACTCTCAATTTAATATTGTAACAAGCACTGTACTGTTTCCACTGTCATCTATCAGCTCTCATCATGCTTGCTGCAAAGCTTTCAAAGCATTGCTTTTATTATTATATTAAACAGTTACCTAATTTCCTTTACACACACTCCCACACACAAAGAATATACTCCAGGTGGAGAACACTGTGAGATTAAATATTAGTAGGCTGTTACCTACAAAGAGCAAAAAGTACTGTATATCATCATAAATACAGTGACAATAATGAAACATAAAAGGATGTATTTGTATTCTTGACAATTGTATTACCACGTTTGCAATCTTCAGGGTGTATGTTTACCCATGCACACGAAAACAGACATCTTTTCTCCATCTGGAAGGCCTGATGATGCAAACTGATCTCAAGAGCATATCCCCCTGTCCATGAAGGGCCACAGGGAAGTCAAATTACCCAAGTCTAACAGGCTTGTAGCAGAGCAGATCCACAACAGCACTCCAACCAGATCGCACTCAGATTGTGACATGGATATTAGAAACCAGTTCTCCAATTCATTGTATGACTTTCCATTAAAAAGCCTAAAAGTGTGATTTATAAATCATTGTTGTGTTATATTCTTAAGCTTGTCCGTCCAATTTTCCAGCTACATTCTGCTTAAAACTGTTTTCCAGATAGGTTATACAAACCTCACTCTCAATTTTAAGCTCTTCCCAGGAAACATGCCTCTAAAACTAGTGTGTAGCTCAAAAATGCTTATACAGGTGTCATTAGAACTTAAACCATTAAGTATTTTCTTACACTAATCTCAGTTCAAATAAACCTGGTACATTCTAAGTCTGTGTTTCAAAACATGGCAGCAGACAAGAAAGTTCTGCTATTACCACAAGCCAGGAAAAATGTTCCCCTTGCCTCAAGAAGATGAAAGCAGAGCCAGCATGCCCACGCCTGACCCACACCACAGCAACTGCACTGTGAGGGAGGGGGCACAGGTAGCTCCTTTTATTTTTAAAGTTGTTAATTTCAATAATGGAAATCTCTGTTGTGAACTCTTGTGCCCAAAACATGTTGTAATTTTTCCCTGCCAATGACTTAAGTCTCTTGATGTCAGGCAGAAATAAAACCCCTTCATATCTCTTTATCTAATCACACAACATGTCTACATGTATTTTAATGGAGAACATGTTTTTAAAGTAGAAACTTGATTTTTAGATTTGCATGTATGAAACCCAGTTTCCTCCTTTTGTCCATTTTCTCACAAAAGTCACGGAATCCAGATCCTTGCAAAGTCACCTCAGCATCCCTGCAGTCACGACCACTTTCCTCCTCCTCCTCCCACTAGTAATGGCATCAGACAAAGCGCCAGGTTCATTAGTCATCAGCTGTGCCAAGCGATCACCAAGGGGAAAATTGTTAGCAGCAGTTAAAACAGATACTGTGACAAATCACTTTGCTGGGTCATTACAAAGTAATTCCTATTCATCCTGTGTTTCTGAACCTCCGAAAGTCCGAACACAGCGTGTACTATGGCCATTAATACAGTGACAACAGGGTAAGTAGAAAAGAAGAAAGCCTGGGTTGCTGCATGAAGGAAAAGCTACAACCACAGATTGCAAATGACAAGAGGAAGACCTGGAAAGGTGCAAGAAGCAGGGCTGGGTGCAACAGCACTGAGCATCCACTCCTCCACAATGCCACCTCTGAAGGGAAAAAAATCCTGAAGGAACATAGCCCAGGGCCAAGTCTGGAACAGTTCAATTTGGGTCTGGAAGGAGAGATTCTGACTCAAAGTCCTTTGCCCTGGGCACTACCTGTTCCCTCTGTCCCTCGGCCCTGTGCCACATCCAGCAGGGACCTCGTGCTGCATTGCTGTGCCCCAGTCCCTTCACTCTGCTCCTGTTTGCACAGCACTTTTTGCAGTCAGCACTAATTTACACAGATTTCTAGACAGCAACAGACTAAGTTAAATTAATCGTTATCTACTTCTGGAAAATGTCACTTGCTCTAAGTTACTCTACAAATAAGAGGTTCTCACCTGACTATAGAAAATGGTAGCCAACATAGGTAGCATAGTACATTGCATTCCACGTAATAAAAGTCCTTTAAGTGCTCATGTGCAACACTTTTACATTTTCCACATCCATCTTCACATTTTCTTTCTATTTAGAGACTGCCATTTTTTTCATATCCACAAAAGGAAGAAGGCATCATTACAGGCAAATTCTGGCAATCTTGTTTTCCATTGCTCTTAAAAAACAGAGAGAGCTTGGTTGACTGACTTTCAAAAGATGAAAAAAGTATGAAGAAAAAGAGTATTTCCAAGTTGGTATTCACAGCAAATCAGCAAGAGGAAGAATTTGCTTTCAAGAAAGAATGAAGAAGGCACCAGAACCAAAAGCTCTTATCACTCCTCACGGCGTAGGGTCTTATGGGAACTAAACTCTCTGATGGAGACATCTGTTTTATGTGCCCTGACGTGCAAGAAAAAGCAAAGACCAAAGGTTATCTCTGTGAGCTGTCTTTCTTCATAAAGGGATTAGCATTGCTAGGCATAACATTTCATGGAAGGGGAAAGGAGGTGCAACAGGTTAAGTTGAAATTATACAATTGAATCCAACACCTAAACTGACAGTCAGTTGCTCTCTGTTTTGACTTCTTTATTTGAAAGCAAAATATCCTCTGTGGTTTTGTAAAATAGAAAAAATAATATCTGCTAATTTGAAAGCAGAGATCAGGCCTTCTGGGTTTATCCTTATTGTTGCAAGTGGGATGTGGTTTAGAAAATGTGCTCCAAATAGAAGTCAGAATGAAAATGTTTTGAATCGGAATGTCCCAAAATGGTTTTTGAGTTAATTACATAGTGCCACAGGCACTTTGCTGACATGTCTTCAATAAAAATCATAAAAAATGAGTATATTGCATTTTCAAAAGCACATTCTACCTGAAGCAGCTATTCAGTTACCCGCACTTTTCCACAGAGCCATGCTGAGCGTCCATGATTTCAGCTGGAGTGGCCTTTTGGTGCCAATCTGACACCGGAAAAGCAGAGTCACCCAAAGAGAAACCGGGAGAGCAACAGAGTAGAGATTCCCATAGGATGTTACAGTGATTTAATGATGGTTTAAGGAAGAGCAATCCTGGAAGCAGTCTTTGGCTGGTGTTAGCTGCCACAACTCCTCCTGGCGGTTCTACAACTGCTTTTATCGGTTGGGGATCTACTTCCCTGATCTTTCCAGATATCCAGACTCTCTGGCTTAATATCAAATTCCTCTTCCCAAGTACGTTAGCCAGTACCCAATTACATGTTATCACAGTAGCATTATCAGCTGGCGTCTCTCTCTCTTTTGGTTTTTTTCTTTATTACTTTGATAAGAAATTCAAATAGTCACTTAAACATGAAGACCAAGATAGATTATATATGTAAATAGTAGGGCTCTTGGTAGCCAAGTGAGCATTATTGTCCTCAAAATACTCTGTTCTCTTCAACTAACAGCAGATGCTGGGAAAGGACTGGTTTTCTCTCAGCATAACTGCAAAATACTATTGAAAAATAAGTAACTTTCTTTTTGTTTCAGCTGTCATAATTGATTCAGTAGTTTGAAACAAGAAACTACTTGACCCTGCTTTGAAATAAAAAGCTGGAAAGACTCCTAATTTCGTGGCATCTCTTTCAAGTTCTGCTGTATCTTTTGCATCTTGGCTATTGAAGACAAAACCTCCTCACATAAAAAAGACACTCTCTTCAGTGAAATTCCTGCTCTATTAAAATTTATCAGTGTTTTGCCAATGGTTTCATTAATGTCAGGATTTGACCCAGATCTATCTATATGAGAAGGAACAACTTTGCATAAACAAGAGGGGCACTGGAATGTCTTCCATGTACTAAGTTCAATTGCCCTTGTTTTGAAAGCACATCTTTAACAGAATGAAGTTTATAATTTTCAGTTCATATTACAATTTTTCTCAGATCTTGTCACATACAAACCTTTAGATCTTTAGCAACAAGGAGTTTGTTATCACCACACCAATACATGATTCTATGCCAAAAATATCCCTTTTTATAGCATTGAGTTTTGGTAATGCAGAGAATTTATGACTACTCTTAATCCACCTCTCTCTAAAACCTTAATACACTTCCACCATCCATTGTTGCTTTGAAACGCTGAAAATTATAACTATCCAATACATTCCAACATGTGCTTGCTACAGACTAAGCAAAAGCTTTTGGGTATTATTTTGTTATCTAGAGAGTTCCATTAGGAGCACAAATAGCTTGAGGTGCTTATACCACAACTGCACCTATGGAATAGAACAGTGCAAAACGGAAAAGCCACATTTACATCAGCAAAATCCTAGTACAGCTGCAAGCATATACTCAGTATTTATCAAATATAGAGCTGTTATGTGACTCGAAGTCCATAAACTATGCTCCTTACAAGCAGCACTTTGAGAACTCTTTGTTTCCCCTTCAGACCTGGAATCTGCCACCACAGGTTCCTCCTAATGAGTTCCTATTTTAAGAAGTGTAAGTAAAAATACACCAACAATGAAATCTAATTATCCATATAAATATGGAGAGGGGCTCAATTTGTATTTCACGTAACTTCAGTACTGAATACCAGCTGGGTGACACTATGGCCTCTCCTCCTAATTCAGCACCTACAGCAGACACCACCATGCTCCACAAGGCTTCCAGCAGGTCCTGTGGGAGGAAGGCAACACCTTCCCCTCCTCTTCCCCGCTGCTTTAACATGTCAGTATGAGGGCAGAATCACGCATTTTATCACTTTTCTAAAAATCATCTTTTTTACTGTAAGGACAGCAAATTGGTAGAACAGGCTGCACAGAGAGATTGTGCAGTTTATGTCCCTGGAGGTTTTCAAGACATGACTGGATAAAGCCCCAAGCAACCTCACCTGACCTCAGAGCTCTCCCTGCTTCGGCCTGAGGATAGGCTAGATGCCACCTGAGGTTCTTTCCACCCTGCATCATCCTGCAATCATGGCTTAAGAATGCATTTTTCTCTTTCATTCAATCAACAAACTTCTGATGATCACCTTCTTTCTTCATTTCATTCTAGTTTTCTCCTTCCAAGATCACAGAATTGAATCATAGAATGGTGTCTGTTGGAAGTGATCTTAAAGATCATCTAGTTCCAACCCCACGTGCCATGGGCAGGGACACCTTTCACTAGAACAGTTTGCTCAGAGCCCCATCCAACCTGGCCTTGAACACCTACAGGAGTGGGGCACCCACAACTTCAGGCAAGTTGTGCCAGTGCCTAAGCACCCTCACAGTAAAGAATTTCTTCCAAATAGCTAATCTAAATCTACCCTCTACCAGTTTAAAGCCCCTGTGTCCTGTCACTACATGCCCTTGTAAAAAGTCTTTCTCCATGTTTGCTGTAGGCTCCCTGCAGGTACTGGAAGCCTGCAACTAGGTCACCCTGAAGCCTTCCCTTCTCCAGCCTGAACAATCCCAATCTCGTAGCCTTTTCTTCACAGAAGAGATGCTCCATCCCTCTGACCACCTTGGTTTTCTCTGGACTTGCTCTAACAGGTCCATGTCCTTTCCTATATTAGGGACCCCAGAGTTGGACGGAGCTCTGCAAGTGAGAGTCTCACAAGAACTGATCTTGGCTCTTCTCTCCTGCCTCTCTCCCTCTGCTAGTGCATTCTTTTGGTAGGGTTCAGGCTGTTGCAGGGCCAACCTGGCCAGCCTGTCACTGCACCAACTTTTTCATTCACAGATCCATCCCCAGTGAATCACTCTGGTGTCTACTTCTGTGCTCCTTAGACAGCTTGAGTCATGAACTGTTACCGATCCCAGGAAATTAAGACCCATACTCTCACATAATTGACAATGCAAAAGAAGTAAGCCAGCTACACAGGCCACTGATGTCACATCATGGACTACAACTAACCAGCTACAGACTCCCATTTGGAAGCCACAACTCTTAGTTTACAGCTTGCCTTTTGCAGCACAGGTTTGAAAGAGACAAAGCTCTATGCACCACAAAGATGAGCATGAAAATGGCACAAACTCTTCCTTGCCTTCAAACAAGGACAGAGCACTCAATTCAGATTAGAACCTTATATTGCAGCCTCAAGGACTAGACACTCTTTAGAAATCTAAATCTGAAGAAAACTGACAGCCTTCAGGGAGAAGAGCTTCCTTCTTCCCTCTTGGAGGAGACCCAACACAAGGTATCTTTCCATATTTGTAATTGTGTTGCAACACAAAACACTGAAGTAGCTAATAATGGTGGCTGATGTTTGCAACTGATATAAACCAGCAACTTCATAGCCACAAGATGATTCCTTTCTGTAAAGCTGACCAACTCTACGACAAATTATTTTATCATAGTTTTATTAGGAGACAAACAGTAATTAAACAGCTCTGTTTTCCCAGGAAGGAAACTAGCTTGGTATAGCCAAAAGAAACCTATTCAAATTATTAGTTGTGTGACAATCAGATCTTTTTCTGCACTGAGCTTCAGCATGCTAGGCTGTTGGTCTGGCCTCCTCAAACACTCCTTCCCAGGCGTCCAATAGCACTTTGCTCTTACTAAATGCAGTACTGAAACCTGCCAGAAAAAGAGAGAAAGAGACTGTTCATAAAGTACCAACTGTGTGCTCCTTACAAACTGGCAGAACTGACTCTGCTTGCATTCTCAGATGAAAATCATTAACAATGAAAAAGTGTACGCAGTTGGGTGCTATTAAACTGAACATCATGTCCATGGAGAATTTCTATGATGAAAAGGAATAAGACAGGTTTTTTAACCTGACTTTGAATATTAACAATAAATTCCATGTGGTTAAAAAAATGCAGCATAAAATGCTAATTAAATTCTCTGTTTAATTCTATAACATTTCTTCTGAATTAGATCCTATGGGTTTACCATTCATTACGTTCCATGGCAGTTTTCCAGAAAGTATTTTTCATAATATTCTTGACTGTCTGCTGGTTAAATGTTAACAACAAAAACTAACATGCATCAAGCCTATTCATTTGCTTTTAAAATGAATAAACAGGCACTCCACTGTTGATTACCACATTCCTGTATCACTGGAAGGCTGCCAGCTCCAGTACGTATATAACGTTAGTATTTGTTTTTTTGCTGAGTGGCAGTCCTCTGCGGTAATTATCATCTTGCACCTAAAGTAAATATTTTTCTCTCGCTGCAAGTAGAAATAAAGGATTGACTCTTCCTGTATTTTTACTGTTTGCCATCCAGTCTGTCCTGTCGGTAAGCTACGTGCCCATTAAACGTAATTCCTTGAGCCCTCGTTACTGGGGCCATCTCTTTTGTCTGTAACCAGTGAATTACGAGGATTAGTCCCTCCTCAGAAGATCACCGGCGCAGAAACTCCACGGGCCGTAACCGAGCAACTCATCTCCGAAAAACTACCGGGAGTAAGAGCTCCCAAGTCGGCGTCTGGGAGTGCCCGAAGGCTGCGGGACGGGCGGCCGTGCCCGGGGGGCCCGGGCCAGCGCCCCCCACGAGCGGGGCTTCACCCCGAAACACGTGCGTGGGATGCAAAGGCTGCAGCGACACCGCCTCCAGCCCAAACTGCCCTGAATAGGCGGCACGCCGGGACAACAGGGGGACAATGCGCCCATTGATCTGGCTGAACCGGCGCTCCCGGGTGCGTCCCCGCCAGCGGGCAGCCGCTGCCCGGACCCGCTCCTTGGCGGTGCTCGGCGCGGCCCTTCCGCCCCTTCCACCACGACAGCCCAGAGAGCTCTGCTCCAGAACCGCGATGAAGGCAGTCACCGACACAACCCTTGGCTTTGCCCGAGAAGTTAG
>WEIT01028441.1:94530-105516 GCA_013389985.1 Dryoscopus gambensis | reverse complement strand
TGCCGCTGCGGCCCAAAGCCCCTCCTTCCCTGCCCGCCCGTGGGCTCGCCCGGCGCATGTGGCCGCCCCAGGGCGGCAACAAAGGCCCCCAGCGCCGCCCCGGCGGCTTCACGGACCCCAAAAGTCAGGAGCCAGTGTCGGGACATGCGTGGCCGCTGGCGTCGTGCTCGTTGCTGCTCTCCCCGTTACCCCCGTGCCGGTGCCTCGCCTGACGGCCCGGACCTCCGGCGGCCAAGTCAACAGCGCTTTCTTAACACCCAGACTTAGGGAAGAGGTGTCAGCCGCACGCGTTACACGGCGGCAGGGGAAGGGGCACCCTGTTAGTTCAGGTTTAGAGTTGGGGTACCAGGTCTGCATCATTCTCCTGAGAAGAGGTGGTTTGTCACCTATCGCCCTTGGGAAGGGACTGTGGGAACGCTGCCTCTCCTACGTCTGTGCCTCATGCTACCTGGTACCACCCCCAATCCCCATTTTAGTCAAATTAAATAATTGCTAACTACGGACAGCAGCAACGATGCTCCTGCATTCTACTTGGGAAACTGCGAAGTGCCCATATACACACACACTTCTTGGAGAAGACACATTAAATAACAGTGGCCAAACCCCACTGCCCGTGGATGGAAGGAGTGGCAGAGGTCAGCAGAATGACCCGAAGGCCTTTTCACCACCTCACACCTCACTCCCAGTTTCTCTGTGACCAGCAGCAAGGAAATCCTTTACTCTTAGCGCTCATTCCTAAGCTTTGAAATGTTTTGATACTTCTTGAAAAGCTACTGTTTCAAGCTGCCATTTATTGGAAGCACCTGTCTGCACAGGGTGGTGGGGAGGGTGATGTATTTAATGGATATGCAGCTGTCACACACTGGCCAAGCATTTTGAGACCTCACACAGTTGAGCAGTCAGTAGATCCTCCAACATCCCTCCAGCCCTTGCTTGCTGCCAGGCTGTATGCTACATGCCGTGCACCACCCAAACACAACTCAGAGCCTGCCCTAGAACCTGTGTTCCCCTTCAGGCTCTCTGTTCAGCCCCGGGGCCTCCTGGCACCAGGCTCCCCTCAGCCCACTCGCCAGCCCTACAGCTGACAAGGCTCACACTGAGGGCACAGCACCGGTGGCCTGGGAGGGCTGGAGCAACAAATGATACCATTTGCTGTCAGGGCTAAAAATAGTATCTGGAGAAGGAATAAAGGAAAAGTGGGGTTATTGCACTCATCTTCTCTCAGTGTTCTCAGCAAGGCTCTTTTTCTGTCCTCAAAGCTAAGACTGTGTATTTTACTTTGTAGGCTAGCACTGGAGAGAAAAGCTGGTCGAAACACTTCCTTTCTCATCAACTGCTACACAAAGAAAGGGTCAAGACTTTTCTAAGCACTGTGTTACTGCAGCTTTTGCTGGAGTGGTCAACAGCACACACAGAACAGAGAAAAGGAGGTGGGGAGCAAAGGCAGAAAAAACGAAAAAATAATTATGCTAAGAGAAAGTGGTAGAGAAACCACTGATGATGTAGAAATATGCACAGTTTTACTGACCCTCCTTTAGGATGCACATGTAGGATACGCCCTGTGTAATGCATCTTATTGACTAATAATGAGAAATAATGAAATGCCCAAATCAGGTATAAAGTCTCTTCTAATTGACCTTTAAATTGTACACAACTGTAAGTAAGTCTATGAAGTACAAGACTAAAGGCGTGTCTGAAGTCTCTCAGTACTCTGAGATGGCTTGCATAACTCAAAACTGGTTTAATTACTCAGGGGTAATTTACTGACTGACCCTGTGAAATTCACGTTGAACCACTTACAGTAGTAATGTACTTTAAAAGATCTGAACAAGGCACACTGGATCTCAGGATTTAAGTATTCTGGGCTCCTCATACACACTATTTTCTGTACTTCATCTTTTTTATGGATGGAGGCATATTAAGAAAAAAAATAGAAAAACCCAACAACTTTGCAGCACAAAGCCTAAATCCCCTCACTGTTGTGTCTTGGGCGGCAACAGATTAAGATCAAATAGGTGCAAGGGGCAGCTTGCCTGGCCTCTCCCTGCCAACCGAGGTCATTGCTTCTGTGCAATGATGACTACACAGAAGCGGATCCTGAATGGCCACACTTTTCAGCCTTGCCATACAGGTAACAGAAACTAGACTATAAATTGTGGTGGTCCCAGAGTTGCTTCCCGAGCCATTATGTCATCCCTTTTTGTGGAGGCAGCAGCTTTCATCAGAGGAGCGTGATGCATGGCTGTGACAGTCTTCCCCTCAGCCAGTTGACTTTAATTTATCTGAGACACAGAGCCTTTGATTTCAAGAAAGTGAGATAAGGAAAGAAAGACCGTGCAAAATCACATGACTCCAGGAGCACTTGCTTTAAAAACCAAATGGACATGAGAGAATCAAAGCAAATCCATGGCAGTTTACAATAACTACCACCTTCTATGGTCTTACAACTATAGCATTTATGCATTTTCAGACATTCACAACATGCCATTTTCACAAGATATTCAATGAATATGACATGCTAAAATAATTCCCTGCTCTTCCCTCAAGTAGAGCCACTCTCTCCTTCTACATATGACAGGGTTCCTCTATTTCAATGAAGCCAATGTCTTGCAGAACTAAATCCCAGGAGTATTTTACAAAAACCAGTTGCAACAAGAGTATGGGAGTTTTAGAAGAAGCAGAAACTCAGATCTTACAAGGGTTTTGAAGCCCAGCTATGAGTGCAGTATTTAGTTTGTGTTACAACTGCTACTAAAAAAATTACAAATTATTTGAAATTTGGCATGTTAGAATACAGTTTTTGTTTGCAGTTTTATCTGTAGTTACCTAGCTGGTAACTCAAGCATCTACAAAAGACTGCTCTCTAAAAGCATTTTGTGCTGGACCTCTCTACAGCTATTGGAAGAAATAAATCCTGTCAGTTTTCTGAGGTTTTTGGGACATTTCACAGGAGCTCTGACCAGGTGTGTAGCATTCAGAAATCTTGGAAAATAGTCGTTGTGCACCTTCAGGGCAGCACTAGGCAGCAGGGCAGCAACCTGATACGATTCCCCAGTGTGTTGCAGTGTGGCTACAAAGCTCCCTGTGGTTGTTCTGCAAATCTCTGAAGAGGAGATGGAAACAATTGACACATGTGGTTAATCTAGTCTTGCCGAGTTATGGCAGATAACTATCACACCATCAGCTACCTGTGGGTGTAAAGTTGATAAGAGTTCCCCACACATACAAGCCAGTCAAAATAAACTGGAGAAGCCAACATGCACTATCATAACCAGACTATCACAAATATTGTCACCCACATCAAAGGCATTTAATTCAGGAAATCTATACCATAAACAACCTCGAGCACTTTGATATCAATTTCAAACTATATGCAAGAGGGTGGTATCAGGTTGCCTTGGAAAGGGGATCATGCTCCACAGAGTAAATGGACACCAAACTTCATGGGTTCCTGATAGATGACCTGAGGGAAATGGCTTCCTGCTAAGAGACCTGGCAATTAACTCTGTGTGCATGAACAAAAACACATGAGGTTTCTCAACATCACTAACAACACCCTGCCCAGTATATCAAGACCAAATCAGAACATCAAAGCCTCAGAGAAATAAATAAGTAAGCTATTGTATGCAGAGAGGCTGCAGGGGAAGGGAGAAAAAAATTCCAACTAGCTCCTGCAGGTGACCCGCCAAAGCCCTAAAACTCTTAACATGAGCACATTACGATGGAACACACTATTAGCAGTGATTGCATCTCCTTTCAGCTCTCTCCCTCTTCCCCCTTGGTGGAGGTCACCAAATTGAAAAATACGAAGTTTCACATCACAGCCTTTGATTAGAAAGGCAATTCTTAGTGGTTGCAGGTTCCATCCCATCAACTTATCAAGATCCATCTTGGAACAATTTTGTCTCATTATCCTTGCTACTTTTTTTTCCGAAGCCCCTCTAAAATATAATTACTTTTACCTCTCCCCTGAACTTAATTTTTGAATTATTTTCCTTAAGAACTGTTTAAGGAATATAATTTCTGATAGCATGGTCCTTCAGAGTAGGGATCACCTGTATCAGCCACAGGGGCCAGCAGCTGCTCTCCAACAGAAAGCAGACATGCCAGCGGCTGCTCCAGAATGTGCTCTCTGCCGTGGGATGGAATGGGGATACTCATACCTGACCCATCAGTCAATCTGACAAACAGGCTATCACTGTCCCAGGCTGTCCTAGGAAGTACATGCATAAACAAGGAGAGAGTACAAGGTCCATCATTCATCCATGATCCATCCATTCGCACATCGGATTTCTGTATATTCCAAAAGGATCACATTTCGGCACCCTCTGCCAATTAGACAACTACAGAAAATATTCCTGATTTTAGAAGCGATACAGACAGTACTTATCCAGTGTCTTTAAAATGGACAGTATTTAGATCATATACTATATGCTGTACAGTCAGAAATCATTATTTATTCTTTTAGAGGTTTGCTGTCAGCTCCCAGTCTTATTGCCAGCCTCATGACTAGAGTATCACGTCCCAGCAAGAGCGGCCCAATAATATACCCAATTCAAACCAGATGGAGTTAAGTCTGTTTAATTGTAGAAAGCAGTTAGGAACAACAAATTGCTTTATTCTGATAAAAGTCTGAACTCTACACCCAATCTATCATTCCCCTAGATATCAGTACTCTACTAGATTAAAAAATTAGAAGGTGGGAGAGACCTACGCCCAGGGAAATCATTCCAGTAGTCTTAATATTTTGGGCTAGCACCACACTCAGTAGACACAGAGGTACTGCTAAGCTTGACAGGCTTCATTTAAAATACAGTGGCTGTGACTTTACGTGACAAATCGTATAAGGAAAAGAAATCTAAACACAGCAAGCATCACAGCCCTCCTGGAAGGATATCTTTTGACTCATTAGGAGAAAGGAAAGGTTCACATCCTTCCCTTCCTGCCCACAGATATGCTCCACAGAAGCCTCTCATATCCTGCCCAGTTCCCCTGTCTGTCATTGAGCACAGCATCATTTCTTGACTGGGAGGCAATAGCAGTAGCTCAACCAGTGGAGGGGCTCTGGGAGCTGGAGCATGGCTGGTGAGGAACACATATCCCGAGGGAAACCACAGCCACGATCCTGCTTATGTGCACAGCACGCCACTCCAAAACTGCCTGCAGATCAGGACTCCAGCTGCTTCATGCAATGTCAGGCACTGTCTGGAGATTTTCCAGAAATTACTAAGGCTCTTGTTCTCTGTGTTACTCACTTCTGCCTTCTCCACCCAAACTCAGCATCCCCTCTTCTCTACCTGCACGGCAAAGCCAGTTTTGATGTATTGTTTTTTCTTGTCAACATTGAAATAGTTAAGCATTCACTTTTTTCTTAGCTTTCTGCAGCACTTTTTACAAAATGTTTTCTAAAGCTTAATTAATTTTTCAGAAAGGAGTTCAGCATCCTTTGAGATACCTAGGTGTAGTCCGCACTGTCATTCACAGGAGGTTGCTCAACTGATTGCATTGTTTTCGTAAGCAGCTGCTAGAAGGGATGCATACAAATCTTTTTTGTAAGAGACTTACAAAGCTCATAGAGACAGAAGTATTTAGCTCAGTGCCCTTTGGCTGCTCTTCCCCCAAATAATTTTAGAACTGTGGAAGCAAAAAAGGTGAAAAGCTAGCCTCCGAACTGGGAATAGGACTTCAGCCTCTCCTTTTTCCAAATGTAGTATCCTTTGATTCCTTTGTTGAAACTCTTAGTAAATTACTAATGGAAAGGAGTCTGATGATCTCATCCTAAAGCACATCATAAAAGCAGCATAAGGTACAACTCAGTAGTGTGTGATAACTGTGTACTTCAGAGACACTCAAGGTAGCTGTGGTAAGATGGGAAGAGCATCGAGAGATGACCAATCTCACAGAGTGACACCTATATTACTACCCACTTTGTGACCAGCACAAATTTTTAAAATAAAAATGTATGCACCTCACAGATGATGCTTAGTGCATCTCTCTTAGAAAGGAAAACAACATTTTTAAAAGTAATACTTCCTGGAAAAAGAAACCCAAGAGCTTTCATTAATGTCAATTTCATTAACTGTATCTTTGCAAAAGCAACCAAGCATGACATGCAAATGTAGATCTTAAAAAAAAAAAGTTATCCTCCTGTTATAGAGAGGAAGCTTTACAGAGTTGCCCTTAGCAAAATATTATTATAACAAAGTACATGTGACCCAAACATGTCAGCTGTAGACAGCTGGAAGAAAACAAAAGAGGAAGAATTGCTTGGCTTCTTTTTCAGAACAGATCACTTCCATGCAGAAGTCACCTCCTCCACACTCCACCTAACACCCATTCCCCAATTTACCAATTAAATAGTGCCCCAAAACATAGCAGAACAAAATTTTTTCCTCAAATGTGTCTCTGAAGGCTAATACACTCCTCTTCCTTTCCCTCACCCCCATCTGAACAAGTGGAAAACAGACCCTACCAAAGCCTGACTTTCAGTCCCACAAGGATTCAGAACTGAGCTTAGACTTTGCACTTTTTAAGCCTGTGTCCCAAGTCACATAAATATATGAGCAGTGAAGGAATAGGTGGACCTAGTTAATGCAGAAGCTGACCAAGGAAACCTGCCTGATGCTCTCGGCTAGCCACAGGTGACCAGATGTGGTAATTTGATGTTTGCTTGGGTATCATGTCAGCCTAAAGGCAACTCTCCTTACTGCAGACACTGGAGAACAATTTACTGGCTTCAACCACTTCTTTCAGATCAGTTTCTGCTGCATTCACTCCTGCTCCATCAGCAGAGCTTCTCCTTTTGCTTCCATCCCTAGAAACAGCTCTCATCAGTTCTCTTCCATCACTTTCCAAACAGCTGCCTTATCTTGCCTTTTAAATGCTTTCTGCCCTTTCTCCAAAGTACCACATCTGACTAAAACATGGGTGTCCTCCCCATGTCAGAGCTGCGCCCTTGGCTGAGCTGTGTGCCATGCTGCAATCCCAGATATGTACATAAAGAGAGAGTTGTGGAAAAACAAATGGCAGGTGACCAGCAAGCAGGAAAGCAGTTGTGTTGCAATTTCTGTTGTAATGATTAGTGTTCAAAAATCACAGATGTCAGGCACCTGAATATCACACTTGCATTTAAATATAATAACATTTTTAAAGTAAGACTTTTGGAATGCTTCAGCTTCAATTGTCTAAGTCATTAGGGTGCACTTGGGTCACATCTTCATCCTTGTATTGAAAAATAAAACCCAGAATTTACATTTCCATTATTTAAAAAACAGCAGCAAATTGAAATTTTTAGATCACTAGTTGCAGGTGCTAGGATGTTAAATAAATCATCAAACCAGTGATGAAATCTGGAGCACTCACAAGACTCTGATGATGTAGTCAAGATGATAAGTACTCATTTCAGCTGTGGTTGTAAACACAGGCATGAGGTTGATCCACAGAGTCTGTGCTCCTCCAGAGAAGCCTTATTCTTCACTGCCCAGCAAGCTGTACCATCGATCACTCTGGACTCTCTCTCAAATCAGAGTTTCAAACTGCCATGGAAAAATACAATAAAACCTGCTTTGCACTCACTAACAAGAGTTAAGAAAGAAGTGGAAAATCATATGCAATCTGTGCATTTCATTTTTCCTATATTGTTAATGACATGCTTCATAAAACTTCATTAAATGGGAGAGAAAAGAGAGAAACATCTCTGTACAAGCAGGCACACACTGCACTTCATGTCTATAAATTCATTGAAGGGGCATGAAGAGACACTTATTACTTCTGTAACACAGCGAGGAGGGGGAGTAATTCCAAGGAGCAGCTGCTTCCAGTTCAGGTAGCTCAGCTGGAAAGGAGAGGTGCCTGTCAAAGTAATTAAAATGAGAAGAAGCCATCTATCTGAGACTCCAGCTTTTAAGCACTGGCCAACCCCCTCCCAAAAAGTAATTAAAAAAAAAAAAAAAGACAAGTGAAAACAGGCTTAAGCATTGCTGAAAACATACCTCCAAGCTATTCTCTCAAAAAATATTTTGGGAAGTTCATGAACAGAAGGATTATTGCGACTGTGGTGGTGTGAGTGGGAGGAATTTACCCTCCACAACTCAACCAACTGTATCAGTGGTGATACAACAGCCCTTGAGGGCAGTGAGCTTACTGCACTGGCTCCATGTTGATGAAGTTTTACAGGGAGGTTTTTTTTGTTTAAATATATGTAGAGTAGGGTGGTATCTCTGGTTCTCAGAAAAAAAGAAAGAATTTTCATTTGCAACGATTTAATAATTAGGCAATACTGTTTTACAAGCCCAAATATGCTTCTTCAGTACAATGTGTATCCTGTAGCAACAAATGCCTAACAAAAAGTAATTGAGATATGGGTTTTTGAAAATTACTAATACACTTGATCCCAGAAGTGCATGACACGTTCCTTTTGACTTCTGTGGGAAGATGTGATTTGTGAGAACAAATTTAAACAAACAAATGTTGCTTGGCTAGATGAAGGTTAAAGAGACTGGAAAGGATGCAGTGATTATCTGAAAGCATGAAGGGTGTGTAAGCACCAAGGGGAAAGCCAGATTGCAGATGAAAGCTCAAGAGGGTGTAACTCAGGACAATGAGATAAATGTATGTGTTTTTAAGCCCTGAAATGCTGGCTCATAAAACGATGACATTATTTGTGTATGCAAACTGGTCATTTCAGTCATTGCCGTTTGTCACTGAGGACAGAATATGTGAAGGGGAACTAGAAGGAATGAAGAAATTTGCTGTATTAGTGAGGGGAATATAGAGAGAGCAGAAGTAGCTCTGTGTCTTAGGGACAAGCCAAGTGACCTTATGGATTCACTCTGTATTTGCTGTCTCTGCTGCTGAGGAGGCAGCAGCAGGGATGGGGTGGTGAGCCCACAAGGCTTTGGGCTAGATACAATCCATGACTTAATTTCACATGACTTGCTGCTCCAGAATTATTTTGGGTGGTTTTAATGGATGATTCTAAGGGGTATGCTATCTGAGCAACTGCCTAAGAAGTCTGAAAAGCCTATGTGGCCCTTAGGTTTCCCATGGGAACACATGAGGCTTTTAGGGAATACATTAAGCACACAGTAAGATGTCAGCAAGGTATTGGATCTCATGTAGACAATTTTCATTACTTACCAAATTTCAGGGGTTTATGTAGAAATTTAAAACTCCTGGAGATAAAAATCATATTATTGTATATTGTTATTTATTTATTATATTTGCATATGTAAACTGCAGGTACAGACAGATCTAAGAAAAGATTGCCTTTTGACTTGTCAAAAAGACAAATTCCTTACCTCCTAAAAGCATTCTCCAAGTGTTGTGATGCCTTTTTAACTCCTAGCATTTTCCAAATTCATACTAACAGATACGGCCTTCTTATGAATAGAAAAGAAATACAATTATCCTCTTGGATAGTTACTTAAAGCAGTTTTAAATGTATAAAACATGATTTAAACTTACAGCTTCTATTGCCTGTACTTGCCTAGCTAGTGTTTATGTTTGTCTGCAAACAGAAAATAATTCAAAGGACCTAGTTATTCACAGCACCTACAAACATGCACAGTATTATCCTCATCTGTAAATAGATTTCAGCAAGGGAGAAACTGGTTTTAAATATTTTAGCACCCATTTCCCAAAGAAGTGTGTATGTACACAGGTAACAGAGGTTAAATAGCTGAATTGTTTTATGTGGATGCATGACAAAGAACTGTAACAGGCTTCAGGTATGACAGACAATTCAGGGCAGTGTCAAAGGGCTAAACAGTATTGGAGTACTTAGTGAGCCTAGTGGTTTCAAATAAGCTTAACCTGCTCATGTTAATCCAAGAATGCCCGGGCTTGGCTTCAAGATACAAGGATTTTGGCAGTAATAATGACTGCTGTCTCCATCTCTTGTTCTCAGTCCTGTGCCATGGTAATTACAAATGAGGGCTCATGAAGAAGAGAGTTCAACAAGGCTAAGGGAGGGCAAGCACGGGGCTGGAAAGACACACAAATGAGTTATATAATGTTTCTTTTTCTACCCTATTATCCTGTAAGAGTTTTAAACAGCCAAATGGATTTGACAAGAATTAATTTTATTAAATCAATTTCATTTCCTACTTTGGAGGATAATTGGTAGTGGATAAGAAGTAGCAGCAGCTGGAATACATATTGACTTTAATAAGGTTTCTACCTTATTCAACCATTGCCATTATAAAGTGGTATACAACTGGTTGAAAGAAACACTTTCAGAGACTCATTTTCAGTGGTTGGCACCAAAGGGAAAAGATATATTGAGTGAGGTTTTGCAGGGATCTGTTTTTCAATATTTTAATTAACAGATTGGCCAGTAGAATAGAGAATATGCTATAAATTTACAGATGACAGACAGCTCCTGAACATGCATCAAAAAAAGTCATCTTGCTGCAGAAGAGCAAGTTTCATAGGAGGACATCCCCAGTACAGCCAGTAGGATACGAACCACGTGTAAGACGTAGCAATCTATATACTGTTCACCAAGCCCATGCCCTCAGCTGGAGTTCTAGGTTGTCTTTTGACCCAGTGTGCCCTAGATGTTAAGACTGACATGGACTAATGAGAGAAAATGTAGAAGACAACCACGTAAATGAGATATTTACAAGTAGAGATTGAAAGAATGAGGATGCTCTATCCAAGACAAAAGAAGATTGCCAGAGAATAGGATAATAATTTTAAAACATGTAAAATCTTTGCTTCACTAAGAAAAACAAACTTCTCTATCTATTGGTGATAGGGCAAGAATGAACAGGTTTAATTGCAGCTGGGGCAATGTTCGGTTAAACGCTAGAAAAAGCTTTCTAACTGCAAGATTCATAAAAGTAATGGAATTGATTGCCTGGGGTCAGTGTGGTGCCTTCATCACTGTCTAACCTGTTCTTGAGAGCCTCCCAACATCCCATTATTTTGGTACAACTGATTCTGCTCTGGGGCTTGGAGTTGGCTCCATAACCTCTTAAGATT
>WEIT01028441.1:27691-93623 GCA_013389985.1 Dryoscopus gambensis | reverse complement strand
ACATATTTTCTTCTCTGAGGCCTTCTCACCCACCAGCCTTTTGGAAATAAGACCCTCACAATTTCTGTAATCCCAAAACTGGACATTTGCAAAATCCCTCCCTTTGGAGTCTGAAATGGGGAGGAGGCATGGAGGGATGTGTGCATTCGCATCCCCAGAGACAGCATTTCACAGACATCTTTGTGTTTTTTACACATATTCAATTGCATCTGTCATTATGGGATTTCACAGCCAGTGCTATTTATGTTAAAATATATTTACACAACAACATCTGTGGCTAGAGATATACCTAACACAATGTATGGTAGCCAAGTCAACAACAAGTGACCAACCAGCCAAAATGGCAAATTCAGCAGCAAGAAGGTATGAATTCCCAAGAGGTTTCAAAGGCCAGTTTGCAAGTTATCGCTCTCACTCTTCATCTGGCAGTGAGTTAAACAAGCTGCTGCTGAGGAAAGAAGTGCTCTCTAAAACTCCAAGACCCACACTTTCCAAGGCAGGATGCATGGAGAGAGTGTGTAAGGTTCTGTCAATTAGATACAACAGTAAAATGGCATCCCATCTGCTCTACAAATGTCAAAGAGCTCCATGGCACCTGTCTGGGGTGGAAAAAAACCACAAAAGAGCAGTTTACCACAGGTTTAAATACTCCTATGAAACAAAGGCCTCTTTGTGCTAGAGTTTTCTGCAGCAAAAGTACTTTGGAAAAGTTTGGAATATTTTTTTTTAAGTAGTATTTTATATCAGAGGGTGAAAAAAGAGAAACTCTTCCCACAATTTTGCCATACCACAAAAGTCAGAGTCAGTTTTGTTACAACTTTGAAAGTGCAAAACCCATAGCTAAAGACTCCACTGATAGGAAAACACCCCCCTCAAATACAAATTTTGAAAGAAGAATTGAGTTGACAACTTACACTTTATGTATCTCATTTCCCTGCCAGAAGGGTCTGAACACATTTGTAGTAAATTCTAAGCTTGCATATTGCAAAAGGTACAATGCCAATCATAATTCACCCACTCATTTCCCTGGAAACAAGAGCAGTGCAAAGGAGCAGGAGGAAGTTTCCTTTTTCCTTTTTTCCTTATCCAGGCAGGTTTCTCCCTGCTGCACGGAACAGACAAGGTCTCCTCTGAAATCCCAGCACTCCCTTCCTGCAGCCTCTCAGCATTAGCTGTTTGTGCTTGCTTTAAAATATCTGAAAACTAATCCAATTTGCACAAAACACAGAAAATTAGTGTTGACATGGGTATAAAGTTATGACCAAGGCTTCTGAAAAGAGCTTTTTTTCGCCTTGGTATGACTGTCTTCTCTGTTAAAAACCAAACTCAGTATAAAATCATCAGTGGCTGGACTTTATCATAGCTGAATGTTACCTTGGCAGCTGCAAAAGGAAGTTCCCTCTTCAAAGCAACTTGCCTGAACTGCCATGATGCCAGCCACCCACAAGTCAAGATACTATAATTCTTGCAGTAATAATGAGTGACAATGTTACCAAAATTAGAGTTACTGAAATCAGAGGAACATAAGAAGTAAAATGAGAGGTTTTGTCTACACATAAGGTTCTGAAAAGTCTAGAAATAAATAGTGCAGGAATAAATACAGAGGTAGGAAATCACAGGTAGTGGGACCATGATGAAATTTTTTGTGACAAATGTTTGCCCAAATAGATCTTCTATGTTGTTCCAGCTTCTTAACATGTTTTGTTACTACTTCAAATATTATTTAACATGCACTGAGCATTTATTGCAGAAGCATCACTTAAAGAACAAGATCTTTCCTATTGTACTAAACATTGCTTATAGATTAAAAGCATTTTCACTCTACATCTGAGTCAGAAATAGAGGGTGAAGATGCACAAAGTTAAAGTTATCTGCAACGAGAAACACAGCAAATAAGTAATAGAGCCAAAAAGGAAATCTGGGTCTTCCAAAGTTGTGGTCCAGGGCACTGCCAACTGGACCATGCTGCCTGTACTCCTTGTGCTGTAATTAATCATGCAGCAGTACAGGCTGCACATCACATGCTCCATGACTCTAGGAAAGCGAAGCTATTTTAGGAAATGATCTATTTTGCTGGACAACTTTTATACAATTAAGTATAACAGAAATAAATCTGCTAAAAACATTACAGCAACAACAGCAGAAAATAAGCAGCTGAAAGGAGACACTCTTGTAAATGGGAAGGGGAAATACTCTGTAAGAAAGTCCCAAATCATGTGAAGACATGGGAGTGCATGCTGGAAAGTAACAATACTGTACTATGAAGTGCATGCAAAATGCAGAGTTTCAGAAGAAACTGAAACATCAAATATTTTTAAAGTCTTTTTGCAAGGGAACTTGATACATTAGAACTAAAAGTATTATAGTCGGGAGAATTTTATCAGCACTGTGATCATTGTGGAGGGTAGCATAGGGTCAGACAGTCATATTTCAATTGTATTTTCCATGTAAAATTATACTAATGATAATTATAGAAGTAGTGGATCCTATATCATAGGGACCCATGGTTGTCATTTACTAACACTGTATTAAAGATTAAGAATCACAGAACATTTAACTACAACTGCACCAACCTAGGTTTATATGATTTACAGCAATATCTCTTCATTTCAGGCTCTCATATCTTTCTGGATTTCATGCTCCCCCATACTGAAAACTGTATGGTAATACGGTGAAAAGGGGGAATGAGAAATGAGACATTTAGAATAATCTAGATCCTGAAGGCCTTTCTAGATCAATGTCAATGGAGTAAACTGACTGCTTTTGAAACCTCTTCTTTGCTGCTTAAATAGGTAGCAGATGCTTCTTCCTGTTTACTAGCAGCAATGCAGGTAACAAACACTGTAAATTCACCACTAATTCCTAACAGATTGTTTCTGAACCTGTGGTTTTCCGCTTGTGGTTCATAGACTCCTGAGACCTTACTAAGTATCTTAATGAAGTCCTTATAAAGTCATTAAGAAAATTTCTTAAGTTTTTAATGGTCTTAAATTCACCACACTGATTTGCATCTGTGCCTAAACATCTTCAGGAATACAGAAAAGTTGCAAATCACTTTCAGAGCCTGAAATTCACTAGAAAAGTTATGGTATCAGATCGATGGTTAAACGTGCAGGGAATGCCACTGAACAGTAAGTACTAATGGCAGCCACAGCTAATGCATGGGAACTGTTGCAATCACAAAGTATGTGGGACACTTGCTTGTTCTGGGTCAGTTTAGTAGTCAGGTCTCATGGCAAAGTCCTAGGAATCAGGTGACTAAGTAGCACAGAGGCTCTCAAATACACCTACACTGCACTAAACTGCACCATCTTTAAAGTAGGAGGAAGGAGAAATCAAGTGGTGGAGCTGGCCACAATATTTTCGAGAAGATGACAAACTCTCTTAAGACGTCACAAGATTTTTCTCCCAAGTTTTTTTTAAAAACTATTTAGAAGTTTTGTTTCCCTCGGTTACGATCGTGAGTTTCTTCTCTTGCTGTTGTCTACTCTTCAATTTATCAGGAGCCCAGACATGCCTTGCCTGTGTAGGAAGTGCTCCTGCTCCTTTACAGGTGCTCAGGTTCCTCAGTGACCTCCTGCCACCCAGAGTTCTGGTCTCCTTCAGGAGGGATGAAAAGCTTCTCTTACTTCAAAATATGGAACAGGAAATGCACAAAAACAAACCCACGCTTTCCTAGTGAAAGTGGAAAAGATTTGGACAACAATTGTGCTAAGCGAGAAGGTGCAGGGGCTGCCTCAGCATCACCTTAGACCCTACCAAATCGAGTAAGACACCAGGCAGAGAGGGGCACACATGGACATGATGGGGCTGCATGCAGAGGCTGTGCAGAGGACACTGCCAAGAATGCTTTGACTTCTTTGATCACGGAATAATGGCTCCACGACAGATTCCCTGCTATTCTGCTGTTATCCATCTAGTGAAGAAAGACAGAAAACAACAAAGTGAACTAAATTTTCCCCTCTCAACTAAAACAATGCAGACAACAGTCAAAACCCAGGGAAGTGATGGAAAGAGGCGAAAAAAGAGCACAAACTCTGAAGAGGGGAAGAGGGGAAAAGAGATGCTGAAGTTCACTGTAAGGTCACAAAAGGGACAGGAACAAATAGCAGCTCACTCTGGCCATCGTATTACAAGCCTGTGTGCTAATAAAATAGCCATGAGGAATAAGCCAGGAGGAACCGGATGTCTTAATGCTAAAAAAAGTGAGAGATTTAACTGGCACAAGAGAAACTTTCTGGGGATTCACATAACTGAAATACTAACGTAGAAAATGTACAGCTTGTTTGGGAATGTTAGGCAGGGGAGAGGCCTACAGTTGTATTTCACAGGTAACCTACACTCGTCCCAAACTCAGAAAGACAGAAGAGAAAGCCCAGTTAGTTAGGGGACACTGATAAGGGAGGAAAATAACAAAGGTTCTGATACTATTCAACACCTATTACAGATGACTACATCCGGTATAAAAGCAGGTTGAATAGATTTCTTCCTGAATAGTATCACACACAGAAGAACCTGCTGGTAAAGCAGAAACACCTAACTACCCAAATGCTGCTGAAACACAAACACCACAGGCCACTAAGCATATCTTTGGTATGTGAGAGAAAGTGGTCATGGCAGATGCGGTTTGGGCATGAGACAGGGAGAGAAACTGAGTCCTCTCACTCCCAGGGAGGTCACCGGAGTGGTCTGGGTTGACACAGGCTTGCCAGCCTCTTGCAAGGGTGCCCCACACTGGCGCCCTGGTCCACGCTCCCTCTGCCCTCTGGCTGTCACAGCTACGGACAGCAAAATCCTCCTCCACACAAGTCGAGCAAGGTCAATAGCACAGATCCAGGCACAACAGTACAGAAGACAGGGAAAAGGCAAGTAAATGTTTATCTCTATGAGCCAAAAGTAGGCTTCACAGGGGCCCTACTGATGTTTCAGTCCAACCTAAATTTGCAGTAAAAAGTACTCGGGAACAAAGAATCACATATACTATTTGTAAGTACATAAAGATTTTGAAGTCACTTGCCTTTGCAAGAAACTTTGCAAATTACTGTCAAAGTTAATTTTTGTTCAGTAGTACAATAATACAGCTTACAAATAAGAAGGAAGCAAATAAAATATAGCTCCATTTTTATATGGTTCCCAATGCTGCTTCACTTGGCATATTCATGGAGAGAATGGTGTACATGAAACTGTCTGTGTGTGACAGGGAAACCATATCAAAAAGTCCTTACCAGTAGTTCCCCATCAAAATGGAAAGATGCATCGAGACATTTTGAAACTATTTGATAGTTTTACAGCATACTTGTTTGGGAACTGTTCTCATTTTGAGTCTTGTGACCAGGACATCCATTTTGAGGCTCTTCTGGGGCCTCAGTGACCATCCTCTCCAGATCATGGTGCTCAGCAGAAATCTGCAAGAAGTACCTGAGCCTGCAGAGGACAGCAGAAAGCACTGAAAACCAGGAGTAAGAGAGGACCATGTCTGCTGATGAAGATGATGCAACCTGATTTCTGAGTTTTCAGACTGCAGAAAGTTAGAAGGAGCTGCAAGAATATCAGAGAGCAGATTAGATACACAGATGGATATAGAAATTGGAGAAATAGGCTAAGACAAAGGGGAAGCAGTATGCAAAAAGGACATATTGTTGCAAAACACTTCACTTGGGAAGAAATAAGTTAGGAGGATGAGCAGGGGATGGGAGACAGCTGGCCCTGAGGCAGTTCTCACAAAAGGATCTGCAGGCTTTAGGCTGAACATGAGTCAACTTCTTTCTTGCTGTCATAGAAAAGCAACCATTATATAAAGATTTACTAACAGATGGCACATAAAATAAATCTTTTGCTCTCCTCAAGACCTCCATCATCTGGGCTATGAGACTCATTTCTGACACTGCACTTCAAAAAAATCTGAACCAGTTATGAAGAGTCCAGAGGAGAACACCTTAAATAACCTAGAGGCCTAGTTATTAGGTCTACGAAACATGTCCTTCTAAAAAATCAACTGCCTGGGAGTTAGTGCTAGCTTGGAAGATTGTCAGCCTAAGAATTTATGACAGTTGACATTTCCTTGCCCCTCTACAAACACATGAAGTTATGTGGGCACATTTTTTTAAAATGGAAATGGAGAAGAAAGCAGGGGTTTTTAGTCCTCTTGATTTTACAGTGCATAAAAATACAATTTCAGCATATTTCAAATACTGAAAAAAATCCACTTAGCATAAAAAGAAACAAAAAATCTATCAGGGAAGAATTGCTTACAGGAAAATTCTCATTATTCAGGAAGCCTAGCCTAAACTTCAGCAGCTGAGATCAAGAATACTGCCTATTTACAATAGACTACAAGAGGAAGAAAATGGAAAGCATTGAAGATGTTCTTCATATTTTATGAAGAACCACAGAATAAGATCCAGTTTCTTTAATTTTTTATTATTTTATTTTAAAACAGACAATCTGCACTTAAGAGATTTATAATCCTCCCTCCATAATGATACCTTCATACAAGATATTTCAAGTGGCATATTTCAAATTAATTCAAACCAAATGTATAGCACCACTACAATATATTTACTTTTATTTCCTTTATCTACTTTCTCCATTCAGGGAATACACATTTACCTTCAGTTCTCCTTTTTTCTTCATTTAAAATTCTTATGTAACAGAATATGTGAGATGATCAGTTAGTGGAAACCCACTTACTTACCTGGAACAGGGGTCTCTGCTGGAACTTTAAAAAGAATTTAGTTCAGTTGTACACATAATTCTAGGAATTAAGAATCTTCCTAGTTTGATACCATCTATTATAAAGTGTATATACTGTAAAGTACTATAAAGGTTACTTTATACTTTCAAAATTTTTAGAATTCATTTTGCTTAAGTATAGTCTGAATTTTTTTGAAGTTTATGACTTAAAACTGGCTTATACAAAAGGCACTGCCACTAAAATAGCGACAAGTCCTCATTTCAATGCCAGCAAAGAACCGTATTATCATAAGCCTTCACACACAGAAAGTTTGTAAGTCGTGTAAAAGTTCCAACTGAAAACCAAACGTTTTCTGATTTTATTTTCCCAAAGGCGTTTGATTTGACACCTAATTTAATTCCCAGAGACAGAGAAGGGAATATTCTGTCGTATTGTGCTCTGGGATCTTATAGCTCAGCATGTTGCTAACATCCGTGCATCATTGGAAACAGGCCTTGGATGCCCCCAGGCACTTTTTTTCACATCTTGATTGCATTTTCTCAACTGAATTACCCCCACCCATTTGGCAGACAAAAGGCTCGGAGGTATGCTCTGATTCAAAGGCTTTACTTCCTAAGGGAAAGTTACTCTTAATTGAGATTTCATTTCTTGTACCATCCCTTGGGAGTACTAACAGCTTCAGCCACCCAATGAATCATTGAACTTTTTATATGTTCTCCCATACGGGTGCCCTGAACAGAAAATTAAATCTAGACCAAGTGAATACATAGAAGCAACATTCAATTTCTCTTGCCTCTAAAACAATGTCAATAGGTGACTAATTAGAAGATGTAGCAAGTGGAAAACAATCTGAATTCAAGTTAAATTCAAGAAGCAAGTTTTCACTAGTATTTAAAGCAGAGAGAGAAAACAATACCCTGCATGACTAACTTTTTATCCACATACTCCTGCTCAAAATTTGTATTTATTACTATCTTTCCTTTCAATTTAAACATTCCTCACATTCATATTTATCCATAGATTTTATTTTAAGGGATACATTAAAAGTATAAACCAACACCTAAATCTTACCTGTAATGATAATTAACTGTCTAATTTAATTTCTTACCTTTTGTTGTAAGAATACAGGAAGCAGCAGAACTGTAATGCTTCTATTTCTCAGGGGAAACCAGTTTGAAAGTAACTATTTTCAATCAAATATTCAATGCCAGGAACTACTAAATTCAGCTAGAATTAACCATATAATAGATTTCTAAAAAGCATCAGTGTAATCTATAGTTTGAAGATACAGTATAGAAATATTTGAAGATGGAGTGATCTCAGTGACTTACCATCTGACTCTGATGAACAGCAACTGCCTTGAGAGGGATTATTAAGTTTATTCTTCTTTACAGCCTAGACTATTCTCCAAAGCATCTGTGCCACTCACTCCTCCATCAATTTCCAGACCCAGAAAGGGTAAAAACCCCATCAGCCATCAATGCAGTACTTCATACTCCAGATGAAAAGCATCAGCAAACCAAACAGTCCCATTCCTGAGGAAGAGCCACGTGTCCTAAAAATGCTGGGTAACCACTCCCTAAAATATGAAAAAGTATATTGACGGGCACATACAAAGGCTCAGAGGAGCTGAGCCAAAGGCCTTGCTGACTCCCCAGAACTACATTTCAAACAAAGGCAGAGACACCCAGCTGCAGTTGTCTGGCTGCAGCCCCCCCTTTGAAAACACCTTCTTCCTTTCCTGCCAGACATGTGTCACTTCCACCACCACGTGCCGGCTGCTGCTAACACTGACTGCCAGAGCACAGGGGTGGCGGGTCTGCACCTGGAATGCACGGGTTCTCCGGCTTGAGAAGGGAGCAGCCAGCCCTGCTCCCCAGCAGCACTCCAGCATTGCCCTGAGGGTACCCTTCACCCAGAGATTGCAGCCTTGGCCCAGCCCAGGCTGGTCCCTTCTCAGCTTCCCCTCCAGACTGGACCAACCCGAGTTCTGCTGATTATGAAAACGGCTGATAAGGATTGTACCGCCAATTTGTTGTGGCTCTCTAAATCTTATCTAGGACTAAAAACAGCAGAAGCTTTGTAGCTGCACAAATGAAAGTGAACTTGGAACGCAGAAAGCAAGCAAATGTGTTGAAAACTGTGACTTGTTCCTATGTATACATACACAGAAAAATTTCTCTTAGGCATATGCCCACACACACTCATGAAAGATTTTAAATGTTAGGTCCTTAGCAAGGTCCCTGCATATAACTTTCTAAAATACCTTTTTCGCTCTGTTTGGAAGCAAATTAAAAAACCAAAATACTCTAGCAAAGACATATCACTGAGTTCAGAAGGGGAAAAATGATTCTGAGATGGAATGTCATATATCAAGTCCCACCACACTGTTGTAAGTCACTGATGCTCTCAGACTTCACCCTTTCAGGTTAAAAAAGTCTTGATGTCTTTCTTACAAGAGCAAAAATGGCATTGCTGTTTTGAAGTACCGGAAGGGACAGAAAACCATTTTCTACAGATGATGGTGACTGATGATTTTAAATAATTGCCCCACACACCATTGCTTCATAAGCTCACCTTTGCACCTCAGCAATTCCTGCATTTGCAAAGCAAAGCTGTGCTCTAGCAGCAGCTCTTTCCAGCTGCTATAGGTGGCGTTTTCATCTGCAGCTATTAAATTGGACAGTTCCTGGAGGGTCTGGTTCTGCTACACTCCTATGAGGACAAAGAGGGCCTGACCTCAATATTACATGGACAAACAGCACAGGCGAGAACTGCACAACATCCCGACCCCACCAACCTTCCCTTGCTGCAGTGGGAAGAGGAGTGAGGGCTGACGTTAGGTGAGATGCATATTACAAACAGCTGCCATCCTCACAGTTCCAGGACAGGATTTTACACCCACGTTTACATCCAGTGGCAAAGGCCTTGTGGCCAAAGTGAGCAAGAGCAGCATTAGCACATCCAAATACAATGCCAACCGTCCATGGGAGGGGAGAGGCAGAAGCACCAGGGAAAGGACGGCATGTGGGCTGAGTATGAAGGAGGGTTGGGGGGCCGAGCCCAACAGCTCAGGGTCCCTGGCAGAAACAAAACAGGAAGGAAGCAGGAAACAAGCTGTTGCCTCTTCTCAGGGTTTCATTTCAAGTCTTGAGAATCTCCTGTTTTCATTAAAAGAAAAGGAAAGAAAACCCCCTTGTTTACTCCTGGTATCAGAGAAAAAGATTAAAGTGAGCTAACTTTAAATGCTTCCTTATGCCTTCACAGGGTTTAAAATTTAGGAAGTAAATAGAAGGCTTTACCAATCTATTTTTAACCTCATGATTCACTCTGATTCAAGTACTCAAATGTTTGTATATAGTCACAGAGGGAATAAATCCTTCTTAACAAGAATTCCATATGCTTCGTATGTTTGTGAATTTTATAAATGTTTAATAACAAATATCCAATTAGAGATTGTGCATTCACAAACCTGGTACAACAACCCCACACTAGGAAATCTATAGCATAAAAGCGACAAAAAGAACAGTATGCACTCTGTCTTATTTGTATGGCAATGTCAGACAGAGACAATTTTCGGTTTTCAAGTTGATCGATTTCCCCACTGAAAGCAAAGCTTTACAACCTCTGCTGAACAGCTGCAATGTCAGAAAGAAAAGGCTTAAGCTTCCAAATTTTAAATATGAGTAGGAAGTAAGCCAGTGAATTACCTTTAGCTGGTTCTCCCACCTTATATTCATTGAAAATAACAAATGCATAATATATTTCCTGAGGAAATTGTATTGCCATCAATCTTGTGTAGTCCACTGCTGAGGACAGTCTCACTGCATATACTGCCTCTGCTATGCATCAGACAATAAAGACACGGGGAGAGAGGGACTGAACTTCTCCCAGGGCCACACAAGAAGTTCCTGCAGCTGACCATGGTGTCCCATGCCAGCAATCCTGTGTGTATCCTGTGTCCTCCCAGTGTGGACTTCTCTAACCCCTCCAGGTACCTGGGTCTGCGAGTAAGAGGCATTAACTCACATGTGACTCCTTTATTCCTGTTGTGCCTCCTACCCTTGACCCTCACTGGTTGCCACAGTCTGCTCTCGATAAAACATTTGTGTGTTCCCTCACATTTCCCCTCCACATCTCCTGATCAGGACATTTTAATGTTCTCCTGTAGCAGAATCTGTGTCTGTTCCCATTTGCCTCTCTTGCTGGATGCCTTTGTGAGCTTCCTTTCTCATTTTTCCATGTCTCTCAGTCAAAGACTTTTTAATTGCATCTGACTTGCCTACCAGAGTGCCTCATGCCTCCTCCTCCTTCTCTCAGGCACCCTTTTCCCCTTGCTGCTTGCCCACTCCATTTTCCCACCTCCTGCTGCAAGAGCTAGGCAAGAGGCATTCCTGGGCATCCAGGCACTGACTTCACAAACTGCATCAAGAGACTAAGTAGGGAAGATGTTTGCTGGTTGCCATTAATGGATATGACTCTCAGTCATTTATTCATTTATCTGCCAATGAAGTTATTCTGTTATCTATTACCTGTCAATAACGGAGAGATGTTCTGTGGTTCCCCTTAATTCCTCCACTGTCAGTTTGTTTGGTTCAGGCCAAATCCCCCAATTATTTAAGACCATGAACTGAGTTGGTCATGCAACATTTATGCTTTTAAACAAAATCTATGCATTGTTTATGTATTTAAACATAAACATAAGTGCATTAAATGCTAAATGCATTTAAACAATCCTGCAATGTTTAAATGCTACAGATGTGTAAACAGAAATGGCATCTAGTGGAATGAAAGATCTTCCAGACTGCCCAATTAAACTGAGTTTTACACACAGTCTTGAAAGTGGAATAAGGATTTATGTATCTCCCTGGAAAATCACAAGTGCAGAGATGAAAACAGAAATGGTATGGAACAACTCAAGAATTTATGTTTTTCACACAAACAATCAGTAACTAACAATTTTTAAACACAGAGCAATTTTCTACCTATTGTTTCTGATGTAATCTTTCCTGAAGCAGCATCAGGACTGCTAATTTGATTATGGTAACAGTGCATCTCATTTCAGTGATAATGGTTTTATTGCTTTTCCCTTGCTATGGCTGCCCAGAACTGAAAAAATCAGTGTGAGGAGAGCGTGAGGGTTCCAACAGACCCTCCCTCAGCTCTCCCACAGGCAGGGCTTCCCTGCAGCCGTACCTTCCCCAGCCAAGGGAATACTCCAAGACTTCCTTGGCCAGGTGAGGAGGTTACCATGCAGATAGGACAAAATTCTTACCCCTTGAAAGGGAGTTTGTGTGCTTTTAGGGGTGTGTAACTCCATATTCTTTTGATGCATCTTTGTGAAACATCTCCATCCCTGACACTTCAGCAAGTTCAAGGGCTGTTTTTCAGGCATAGCCAGCTGCTGCTGGAGTAAGGAAGAAAAGGCTATCTCCCAGAATCCATCTTGGCTTTTCTGCGTCTAGCAGCCAGTACGGATTTCCAGTCCAAATGACCAGAAAGGGCTCAAAATTCATCTAATGCAATTTTTCTTAAGCTTTACTGAGTTAGGGTTGCAACAAACTGCTGTCTGAAAACCCTGAGGGCTTCATGCACCTTTCCAGCAGCCCTCTGGCCATGAGCTTCCTCTAGAAGCCACTGCCTGGCAGGGACAGTCAGGGCAGAATCCAGCCAGGCAGCCTGCCACAGACAGGGCTCCCTGCTCAGTGTGCCCAGGAGCAGCAGTGTGCATCCCTGCCGCAGCCCACCCAACATCCTCCTGCCTAAACCTCACCTAGGGCTGAAAAGGCATTAATACACGGACGCTACTCTGTATGACTGTGAGCCCCATCGGCCAGCTACGGAAAACTGTGCATTGAGTGATCCGTGATTTGGTCTTGGTAAGTGATTGGTTAGGGGCTCCTGGTTATCGGTCTGCATAATAGTCCTGGGTGAATCAATCACACCAGCATGTCAGACTTTAAGGCCCAACTGCTTTAAAAATACAGCTGGGTTCAGGGACCTGGTTACAAAATGGTTCCAATTTGTAGCGCCACCGGAACCTTAAGAATATCCTATAGGCAAGCACAAGCCCCAGGCTGTCTCATTTGTATTATTCCTTGTTCTGCTTTCTCTTTCTTTTAAAATAAGGAACAATACAAAGAATGAGAACTCAAAATCCAAGTCATGCTGTCAGGAAGAATAATAGACCTATTCTGTACAAAAATGCCTGTATTGTTGGTTTGTTTACTTCATCTGTTTCATGGCCATGCTGCTGTCAGAGCTCTGGAGACAAAGCCCCAGCTCTGAGCCTGTTTCTGGGTGCTGGGCAAGGAGATTTTTTCCCTCTGCTGCTTTTACCCAGGAGGCAGCAGCAATGCACCCCACCCATCCCCATAAGCAACACTGAGGGCAGGAGCTCTGAGATAAATTGGAGACATCCAGGCTTCCCATTAAACCCAGCCCTACTGCAAAGCTCCGATATCTCAATGGCACATGGGGATTTATAGGCAAAAAGCCTGTTAAGCCTGCAAGGGAGTGAGGCATGGCTAGTACAGCTCTGCACATCTGTGAGGAGGTTTAAAGCTCAGTGTCTTTCACTGGAAGGGCGTCTCCAGAACTACACTCTGCTTCATGTCACCCCAGTAATGACTAATACACTGTCGGAACATCTCTATTAGATTGATGACAAGGAGGGGGTTTTAGAGAGTCCCAAGTCAAATAAATAACTCGACCAAAATAGTTTGGTCCCATACAGCTATAGCAGCCACAATCTGCTAGAAACTTTCTCAAGAAAAAAATAGAGAATAACAGTACTACATGAAATCTAAACAAGGAACAAAGTAAGAAAACAAAGGCAATGGGTAAAGGAAGGAGTAGATTGCACAACCTACAAAGAAAGACTCAGCATGGTGGGGTAACATGCATATTAATAACTGTGTGTTTTTGTGGGATCTGATATCTTTTTATATCTATTTTTAAGCAGTTTTCTCAGTTTCTGGAATGATAGTTAAATAAAGAAAAAGTTCCAGTCCTGGGTTACCAAACTACAAGAAAGATAATTATATCTGACTGTCAAGTTAAAGACCAGAATGGAGAAAGAAATTTCTTAATCTTACAGCAGCCTACAGAAGAAACAATCCTGCTACTTTATTCTGACAATGTTTAAAGAAGACATTCCCATTCTAGTTAAGCAACCTAAGATTTTTAAAGAAATAGTGTCATAGCAGGCCATTTTGACTAAAACAGGAATATGTGCATTTTAATAATCAGTTTCTTTAATTGCGAAGAGAAAGTCTAAATCTCAGCCTCCACCCCCCAACCACACGCCCCCCCTCCCCAGCGCTGATGAATCATCTGTGCTGCTGCCACATTTGTGATACAACGTGTCAATAGAGTGGATGGAGATGATCTCTCTGCAACACAGAGCCTAACACAGAGGAGCTGCAAACAGGGCAGGGACCTAAAACAAAAACACCAAACATTTTGATGGTAAATTCGATTTAGTTGAGCCAGCTTCATGCAATCTTAATTTAATTCAGTGTTACAAAAATATGCCCCCATGTGAAGTATTTTCAAATGCCTGCAACAATGTTAGCGTGAAAAACTCTTTAACTCATCCAGTTCATTCCAGACGATGTTTCCTGCCAGCTACATTCACCACAAATGCTGTCTGGTAAATAGCAGCTGCAAAGGAAGGATAAGGATGCCAGGGTACACTTCAGTAAACACTCCTTCTCAGTGGCTCACTATATCCTGGGCCAAGGAAGCTAATATACATTCACAGCCATGTGCAAAAATCCTCAAACTTTGCTTTCGCAACTTCCCGAAGGTGAGGACAGTAGATGAAGGGCATGCCCGTACTCAGTGCTGCTTTGTGGAAAGGGCCTGAGCGAGGCGCAGCCCCTGGGCCAGGACGGCGCGGCCGAGGCCGTGGAGCAGCACGTGCCTGCGGCCGCACACCGGGGCGGGCACGCTTCCCTGCCACCCATCCCAGGCTCCTCGGGCCCCGCCCTGCCTTCTGACGGGCAGGACTGAGCGCTCAGGAATTAAACCTAGCTGTTCTCCTGCCTCTTCTTGTTTGCTCACCTAGCCCGTCTTGTTTTCTGAAGCCAACACCTTTTCCCACAGGCTGCCAGGCAGCAGGGAGGAAATAGGGGTGCGGGCCGTGCTGTGCCACAGCCAGGCTGGCTCAGCACATACCCCCTTGGCAGCGCCATAAAGGCATCTGTGAAGGATGAGGCTGATATTGAGCAACACTTCCCTGAGATCCTGCCCAGAAGAGGCTCCCTAGGGGGAATGGCTGGAGCCGGACAAGCCGTGATGACCGGTCTGGGAGACTACTGCAGGCGCCAAAACCCAGAGGGAGAGACAGGGTTTCCAGGAGCCACACCTGCGGGGATAAACACACATGCAGGGCAGGCAGCTCTCCCTGGGGACGAGATTGCTGCCTGCTGGCGTCACTGCCTCTCCGCCAGGGGTTATCAGCCTCGCAAAGGCACTAAGGAAACTGCCGGTGTGAATGGCCCTAATCTGCTTCTTCTGCAGCCCCTGATAACCCGGGGAGCGGCCGGGCAAACAGGACGCTTGTCCAGCGGCACAAGGAGTTGAGGGGGAAACTGCCTTTCATCAGTACAGAGGATGCAAAAGAGCAGGATCTATCCATACGCCGATGCCAGGTTATTTTAGAGCCACAGTGACCAAGCACCCTATAGAGCACTCCCTTAAGAGGACAAGTACAACCCCGCTCCCCAGTGCTTTTAGCTGACCCTGATTTATACAGGACTCAGCTGAGGGGATGCTAACAGGCCTGCAGTGCTATCCAGGAGCTCATTCATCCCACATTGCTACTGACTGTATGCTGCTGAAACCTCCCCTGCCTTCTCCCTGTTCTCTCCAGTTATACAATTGTTTCCCAAAGTGGTTGCGTGTCAATTTGTTTGATTAACCAGGCAGTGAGCATGTTAGGAAAACTTGCCTGCAAAGAGAAGAGACAGAAAAGGTAAAGAGAAATATCATCATCAGAAAGTTATATGAGAGATTCTGTCGCACAGAAGGAGACAGGTTGGAGTGGCTGGAAGGCCTGGGCAGTAACAGAGGAATAAAAATAAATATTAAAATGAAAAAAAAATTAAAAATAATTAAAATTCAGTTACTGCTTTCTTCCTCTTCTCCCATCTCTCCCCTCTTCCCCCACAAAAAAATGAGGGGACAAGAAGCAGACAGACCAGCAACACTTCCAGAAACTCTGAGGGAAAAGAGCACACCTAACCTCATCACAGCATGCCTATAACCATGCACAGGGAAAGAAAAAATGGCAAAATTTGACTATTCCAATATAACAAACTTTTGCTTCAGAAAACCCTGGTACATCAAACCTAATGTTGAGTAAACCTTAGCTCCACCTTCCCAGCAACAGTCTTGGAAAATAACTAGGAGGTGTCAAAATGAGACCCTGTGATTGCTAGTGCAGCACCCGTGCCTATTTGGGCTGAGGTACCCTGGTCATCAGTATTGCACTCCATTAATTAAACCACCTAAATTCATACTAAAGAAACCCATGCTCCATGGCTTAGAACTTTTTAGCAGTGATAGGCATAGTCATCATTGGTATTGCTTGAATAGTACCTTATGACAGATACTTTAAAAGCAATTGAGAGCAGCCCTAGAAATAAGAGCAAACTTTCCCACATACAGCAAAACAAGGTTCTCATCGATAGGTACCAGGGGAAAGGAGAGGGGAAAATGTGGTGATATCATCACATAAAATCAAATTACTTCTATGCTGCAAAACTTTCCAAATTTTTTTCTCTCTTTTTAGCCACCTCTCATATTTTAGGTTGAGGTGGTTTAACCTAGTAAGGATCCCATTTCTAGCCTGTCACCTTTTCCATAGTTTACTAACATTCATTACCTAAAATACGAAAGTTCAAACAGATCAAAACAAAGAAAACACAGGTCAGGAGAGCTGAACACAACTGAGAATGTGGGAGGAAAACAGTCCTGTGAGAAGCTGCTTCGGCACTAGACAAATAAAATCCCCTCTCCCTGGATACAGAGACATAACTCTTATTTATGTGAATGGGAAACATGCTCATGCACTGAGGGGGGAATAACTTCCATAGATCAGCAGAATGACTGCACTGGAGATAGCTAAAACCAGACTACATGTGCAATGAATGTGAAAATAATTTCAGCCATCTGGGCTATGTAATTTTTCTCAGATGCTTTTGGAGCTGGATGGACTGTGTTACCTCTCTTTTCCCTGACATTTCTTCAATGTTTGCAAATTGCTTTCTGTGACCTGTAGGACGGTACTCCATAAAAATTTGGTCTGTTCCTTTCTGCCATCATCCCAAGTGTTCAAACAGACCTCTGTGACCAGTTTTCCTTCCAGAAAGATTCTGCAAAATACCCTGCTCAGTCGGATGCAGACACCTGGCAGGTATTCAGTAATGTGTCCACACAGACTGCAGTACAATCACCTCCAGAGACATCTTCAAAACCCTCTAATTGCAAAGAGCTTAACTCATAGTGTAAAAAAGCTTTTTCCTGGGTACCTAAACAATACACACTCGCTGACTCAATAATATATAGGGATGCTACTCTCCATTGCTGTAGCTACCAAAATGAACCATCTCTCCCTCTGTAGAAGAGGACCACCTTGAAAACAAAACAAGAAGCTCTTAGCACTTTTCATTCAGCTGTCTCAGAGCATTTTGTAAGTCTGAGGCATTAAAATTAGAGAAAACATGCTAGACTTCATGAACTACTGGCATTTTAGAGCTTGTTAGCTGGATTTTAACCAACTGAATTCAGCTGGGTGTTTTTTTAGCCTTTTTTTTTTTCATTCCTGTTGTAAACACTTGTGCAGAATATCAGGTAGTTGTCACACAAAGTGCTAACTCTGGTTCTAGGGCACACAGTATTAAATAAAATAAAACCTAGCTATTTAGCATAAACCACCAAATCTGTCCAAACTTACACTTGGGTATAATTTGTTTTGAAGTATTTCTGAAGGATTACTTTTTTTGTTCTGGCAGGCATTACTCTGGACTAGGAACAGTCTGTCCTCTGAATCCAGCATAAACAGAAGTCTGAAATACATGCTGTGAATAACACAGGTTATTTTGCAGGCTAAGTACGTAACCGTGCACCCAAGTCTGATACAGGACATATCTATGTTGCCTGTTGATCTGGATCTGGTGTTGTACAGACCTGATCTTAATGGCATGATGGATGTGTGTGGGACCTCAGTGCTTGCACCACTCATTCCAAAAGTCACTTTAATTTACCTCTGGAAGCTGCTTTTTTAGAGACACGAAGCTAATTCTGGATGGTATCCAACAGCATAATGTTGGACACCCTGCATGGTCTGAGAACAGCCCCCACAAAAAGCCAGCTCAGAGCTAGTCTCAGATTTGGATGCAGCAGCCTCCCAATTTTGTACAGGTTCTTCATGCACACTGAAAGCAGCTGGCAATCTAGACCTGTGCTTTTGGACTTCAAGCAGCTGGGACTGTGATTCTTGGAGCATTTCTCTGATGGCAAGGATAGTTTAAACAGCCCTGGCTCTCCTCCTTTGGACATTGGTGCCCACCCCACTTCCCTCCCTGTGCTCTGCCAAAGCCAACTGTTTATGCAGCTGTGTGGTAAAATGTTTCAAGGAGCTGATCTGGGTGGGGAGAAAAGGAACCTGAAAAAATTTTTTTTCCATCCAAATCACTTCTGTGATCAGGTACATCAGGAAGCCACATGAACACTTTTGTTGGCATAGCCTGGGGTGGGGAAGAAGAAAGAAAGAAAGAAGGCTGCTCTATGGGAGGTGTTATTCAAACAGTGCTGCTCCTTGATGTGGAGCCACAGCCAAAGCCCTCTCCTATGTCCCCGAGAAGTAGCATTTGTGGGCACAGTTCAGGTATTCATTAGTAGTATCTGGGCCCCCCTTTTTAAACTTTCTCTCCTTCTCATGGGGCTGTGTGAGGAAACAGGCTCATGCAGTTCTGAAGTTAAAGCCTTGTAAAGCTAAATAAAGCTGGGCATGATTTTTTATAAGCTTGGTAATTGTGCCCTGTGGAAACAGGCCATGATCATGACCATAGCAGTCTCTAACTGCATCTTTAAATGGCGTCCCAGGTCTGCCACACAGATATTTTTGAAAGTCTTTGAAGCAAGAATGATCACTGTTGTTAAAACTAAGCAGTTTTATATCTTCTGGACTCTGGCCATCAATGAAACAAAACTAGGTAAGCATTTTACAGAAATCTGCAGGTAGCTGAAGAAGTAAAGTCTTACTTTGTGACCTGCCAGTTTCTATTGATCTTAGTACACAAAACCAGCTACAACTAACAGGCAAGCCTGATTCATTGTATTCCCTCCTCTTATTTCAGAAAACTGTCTTGTGTCTACTTGTGTGTAGAAAAACTAGAGGCTACCTAAGAAAGAAAAAAATCTTGCTCTCAACTCCGAAACTTCAACTGCCAAATCACTGCTTTTTGAAATAACTAAAGCTTATCAGGAATAAGTCTGTGACTCCTGAGGTTAGCCAAGCTCTGAGAAGTGTCATTTCAAGCCTCTTCTGCCACAGGGAATACTGCCGGTTAAAACTTCCCAGTATCTCCCCGAAGAAGGGTTCCTGTCTCAAAGACAGGAACTGCTAAAGGGACAGATTGCTTTTCTTGTGCAGTGTCAGAGGCCACATGACCAAGTACAGCTGAAAGCCAAGCAGCAAAAAGAAAAGGTGGAAGTCTGAATTTCCGTTCAGGGATACGGAAACACATTTTACTTAAAGGAAGCAAAAGGTATTGGACAGTCCAAACATTTTACAGCTAACTGAATCAGCTGCTCTCACACTTTGCAATGTGCACCAGTTTTGCAGGTAGGACCTGAAAGCCTGTGGGAAGAGGAGGGCAGCAGAGACACAGACCCGAATGTGAAAAAGATCAAGATTCCTCTAAGAGGTGCACTACAATTGTTTTAAACCTGTGAAGCAGCAAGACCATATAAAACCAATAACTAAAAATCTGTTTTCCTTTTACATCAGTTCACAAACAGAAAACAAATAACAAGCGCTACAAGCCCCTGATGGACCACTTTTAACTTAATTTTCTTAATAAAGTCCGGAAACAATCACAAACATGGAAACAGAATTCATTGCTATCTGTATTGGTTGTCTTCTTATTTGAAAATAAAATACTTCTCTCTAAATAAACCATCACTTCTACAACAATCTGTGGTTTGTAAAAAGCAAGCAGTAACTCTTGGAAGTGCGCAGGTCCTGGGCAGAAGAGGCTGCCCCTGAGATACTTTATTTAATGTGGGACTGCAGAGGGGCGTTTCAAAGTCCTTGCAGCAGCACAACACCCTGGCTTGTAGATGGTAAGTGAAGGAGCATCACTTTTGGCTGCACAGGGCCCCCTGGAGCACGGGTTCAGAACTGGGACGGCCAAATAGTGCTGCCCCGGGGATTCTGGCTCCCTGCTGCCGGCCCGTAATTGCTGCACCGGTTCACATCAACACAGTTTCTTGAAGTATTCAGCTGGATTTTAGAAACTGCCTTGCTCACCCACACCACTCACCACACTGAGCCTGCATTTTAAAATGGTTTTTTTTGTCTTGTTTTGGTCCTAGCAAACAGATGTGATATGAACTATGTCATCTTCTCAACTAAATCTTACTGGCTTAGTATATAAAAGTTTGAATTTTTTCATTTTTGTAAACACAATCACCTTCTGATTTTCAAAGCTATTTTAAAGGAGCAGGAGGATGCTCTTTTACCACTTTTAACATGCGTCTGGTGTTATCTGCAGGTGCCCAGTCCCCCAGTGACTTCATCTGTTCCTATCTCACTTGGAAATAGAGGTTTTGCATCGATGTGGTGAATTGGCTGCTATTGGTTTATGTACTACTCTCTGAAGCTAGCAAGGAACAGGTGGTCTGCAATGCATTTACCCTAAACTGAGGACATCCCACTCTCAAATATTGTAGCTTGCACTCCCCAGTGTCCTACAGTGGCTTTAATTACTGTATAAATCGCAGATTTCAAGGGTCTTTTTCTGTTTGGAGTTTTGCACCTCCAGAGTATGTTTTCAAATGTTTCTTGGCAATGGCAATAGCTGAATTTTACCACTGATGCAACTTCTCATTTATTTTATTTAAATGGAAGTTGTCTTTCCCATATAACCACTGTATTCAGCAACTAGGGATTAGTAAAAATACCAAATATCATGAGAAATGTAATAAACCGAAAAGAGACAACCATATTCACCACTTGTTCTACACTCCCACTATTGCTCTTGCCAGTGGATCTGGGCCAATAGTTTAGATAATGGAAAACATTTGCAAAGAAGTCTTCATGCGTGAAGAACACTTAACTTTTCATATAATGGAATTCAGCAATATTTTCCTGACAGTGTGAGGCAGTGCTTCTCCAGTGAGGCTTTCTCTGAGTGCTTGCAAAACCTTACGTGACTGACAGAAGAACTGCTGGCTTAGGCAACTACTGCAGTAGCCAAGGTAGTCCATTGTATTTTGGTACAACAGATAGGAACAACTGTTCCAAAGGGGACCTTTTTTTCCCCTTAGGGATGTAATTTCCAGTCCTCAAAGAATAAGCAGAAGTATCAGCCATTTCAAAAAGAAAACATGGGTTCTTTTCCTGTATTCTTTGCAGAACACCTTTATAGAATTATCTTACCAGATGAACTTTGACATGCAAAGAACAGTAAATAATGACGCATACCAGGCGAAAGGGAAAAGCTATATATTTTTTTAAGCAAGACTCAAAGACACCCCAGTCAAAATGTAAATTACTCTATGGAATAATTACTGGCTTAAGAGTGGGGAAATACCTTCCCGGTACTTACATATCTTATACTTGAATCAAAGTGCAGACTGAGCTGTAAACTTCCTGTGTTTGGAGGCCTAATAAGAAAGCACAGTAGATGAACCCTAGGGACCAGGAAATGCTTTGATCCACACTTCAAGAGAAACCTAAAGCAAACGTGCACAGCAGAAACCGCTAATGCATGTAAAGATTTTGTTGTTTCTCATTTGCTAACGATGTTAACTGTTATCAGGTGTCTAATATGATTAAGGTGAGTGACAAAGGGGTGAGAATTCAGGTCAGATTAGGAAAAAGAAGAGGTTACAGACTACTTAGGTAAATTGCACTTTTTCAAACAGTCTAGTTCAGGTTGAAATTTACCCTAAGGAAGCCAGAGAATTACCTGAAGCAATCTTGATGTTATTAACACTGCAGTGGATCCTCCTGAGAGGAGGCTGACATTGAACAGACTGTGAAAAGGCAAACACGGTGCCTCATTTTGATGCCTTCGCTTTAGACAGAACTTTATTATCCGTCTTTCTGTCATAAACTTTAAAATGTCACTGGTAATTCCTTTGAAAGCTCTCAAATTTCAATTCTCTTTGGGTTTGACAGCCTGAAAAAGATTGTATCTCTTGCAGACCAGAGAAATTTTGGGTTTCTCAAAGCAGTAATTGCAACGATGCTCACAATAATGGTAATAGAGAGAATAAATGTAACATCTTAGCTTCCACATGCACTCACAAATGTACATATATACTGAATATTAAAAACTTGGTGTATTGCCAAGCAAACAGAGATCTAAACTACAAGACTCTTGAAACATTGCAGAATGCAACAGAGTGTATAATTCTCACCTGAGTTCTTGACACCTACTTGTCCTTTATGCCATGTGGTCTATAACTGAATAAATGAAGAAAGCCTTTCTGATAGCTGCCTCTAAGGTACTAACCTGCTCTCAAATCATTTGACATTGATGCTCACTGATAAAAACTTATAGAGTATTAATCAACACACATCACCCCTTTCCCTTTAGAACGCTCAGATGACAGGAATCCTCCAGCCTATTCCTGAAGTTAATGCATGAAAAAATAAGGACACAGACTACATCTTGGAATAAAATAAATGTTTCCCATTGAAAATGCAGATTATATCTTTTTCTTCTGAAAAAAGCTTTGATAATGAAAGCACTATACTGGATAGGGATATGCATTGATACACAGGATATAGAAAGTTTTGGTGATGTGGTCAACAAAGAGTCATGATCTGGTTTATTATTCTTGTTCTTCTCTGCTACATTTGCCAGTCAAAACTAGAAAGCCACTCTTTATTGAATATCAGCTTTTTGAAAAGTTGAAAGAATGCATGTTGTTAGTAATGGCATCGTGGAAAGATCCTTACCTCTGGGGGTGGTTACAAATAGAATTAAACATCATTCTTCAGCCACTCTAACGGTGGTTCAACACACATGAAAAAAGAATTCCTTCAACCAGCTAACCAACCAAATAAGAAATAAAACGCCCATAATGTGGATAAAACCTGTGGTCTTATAGCTGGATGGTTCTAAGTGTAGTGCAGACATACCCATGTGTGGTTTGTTACTTTGTTTTGCTGAATAATAAACCAATGTTGTGTTCTGACAAGATGCTGGAAAGTGCTGTGGTGCCAGTCCAACAGGACAATTATTCACGTATTTAAGAATAAAAATGTGGGTCATCTCAATTCAACTATTTATCTTATTACAATTAAGCACATTCTTAAATGCTACATCCTGCAAGATTGGGCTCTAGTTACGTTAGATGAGGAAATAAAAGTCACTTGAGTGTATGGTGTAACCTTCTGAGCCAATCAGCTGGTGGATTTATCATGGCAGATTTATCAGAGGTTGCAACAGGGTACTCACCACTGCGCCCTGGGCAGGGCTGGCGCAGCCAAATCACTACCACTAAATTTATGTAAAGTTGATGTATCTTTCCCCACAAAAGCTTCATTATCTAGTCTAACAAATGTCAAATATAGATTTCTCAGGGAGAAGGTAAGGATCTTCCCTGATCTAAGAGATACCCAGTAACACTAGTTGGTGTGATGGCACAACAGCCACATCCCTGCATTGTTCTGTGTTTCTCCCCTAATCTATATGGCACCTTCCTTTGGTCTGTTACAGAAAACATATTTTATGTTAGTAACTTGTAACTTAAAAATTTAGTAAAACAATACTGCCATTTTTGGCTTTTTTTCCTGCTGACTATTTCTCCTGCTCTCTGATTATAGAATAGAGGTGACTAATGCCTGACAAAAATCTGCAAAGCATGCAAGGCCAGGAATAACTTGGGAAATTTTGGGGATTTTGCAAACATTTTAAACTCAGATTCTGTGACTACCAGGTAATCTTACAAACACACACAAACAAGATAACTGTACAGAGAAAAAAATAAAGTAAATGCAGAGAGGTTATTTTTTTCCTCACAAATGTTGTCATGTTTCTTCTGTAACAGCATACACATAAGCCTAAATTAATGATAACAGTGCAGTACATTTTCTTAAAAAACCCAGCTTGTGCACTGGTAAAACATTCAAGTAAGAGTTTTCTTCCTTTTACATAAGTAATGCAGAAAGACTTATCCAAGCACAAACAGCCCATCCCAATCTCACCCCCAAGACAGCGCTATCTCTCTGGCCCTTGTGCTCCTCTGCCACCATAAGACTGGCAGCAGCACTTCCAGTGAGTCAAAAAAAAGGAATGTGTCTTTAACTTTGATCAAAAATGAATTCAAGGACAACATCTGGATTTTTAGAGGTAGAAGAGCTATCTATCAATCTGCTTCCTTAACTTGACCCTTGACCACCCATTGCTCAAAGGGTTTGAGACACTGGCAACCTATTAATTCTATCAATCAACATTTTTGATACTTCAGTGTTAGGCGAAGCCAAATAAGCCACCAAAAAAACCCAAATAAAAAATCTGGCTGATTCTAAGGCAAAGACAGTCCCATGGTACTCTGCAGTAATTTCTGGCATACACAAAAATCTTATGTCATTTAAGGGATGCTGGCAGGTTCTCAAAACAAAACAAAATTTTGGATGCTCTAAAGAACACATCACCTCCTGGCCAATGCACCATTAGTTCAATTACGAGAATCCCGTGTAACATAAATTTTCTTAAGACCATCACAATATTTACGATCAATAGGCTTTGAAAAAAGAAAGTGGTAGCTGAGTAGTCAGATTTTGCTCCCACTTTTCCAACAGCTCTAAAAGAAAGGAAGAAATCTCCCAGTGACTATTGTTCCAGCTTTCCAGAATCTTTTTTGCTTTCGTTATTTCTCTTATAATGAATCAACAAAAATCCTTTTTTCCACTTTTGTCAGCTATTTGGCTCCCTATCCTTCACATAGTTTTAGTCACTGGATGTAACTCATACCTCCTGCAGGGAGTCAATCATTGATTCACAGCTTCACTTCCTTAAAAATTAGGCTTATTGCCTCCCACGGTCTTGTCCTGTCCCAAGCAGGCTGTCCAAAAGCAATCAACAAAGTGGTTGTCCCATCTGTGCTAACCGCTTTTTGAACTCAACATATATCTAGATGATTCAATTATAATTTCTGTCACTGTTGTCCCAGATGCCAAGAAGAGACTTCATTTCACATGAAAATGCCAAAACAATGGACCAAAATAGCAAAGTGGTGTAACTTTACTATTTGACTTTCTTTAAGGGAGGTGAAACAGTCAAGGGCAGGTTCAAAGTGAATGACTTGATACAGCAGAATTCTCCGTGCTTTGCTCTGTCACCTCTGGCACAAGCTGGTCCTTAAATACATCCTAATTGGATAATGATTATAGTATGCCTTATATATTTTTCAAATTTTGAGATACTGACACATTGCATTTTAATTTGCTAAAATGAGGCTTCCTTTCATAAAAAAAAATTAGGTCAATCACACATACTGTTTAAAATGAGAAAGGGCTACGGAAAACCTATTTTCTTTAAGGTTTTTAAATACATTTTGATGGTTATCAAGAAGTTGTCCTAAATACTGTGCTCTCCTCGTTCCTCAAGAGAGGTAAAAATGCTCATCATGTAGGTAATTTTTTGTTTTGTTCCCAAATAAGCTCAATCCTGATGAAGAATTGTATTATATGAATTAAAGATATGTTGGCCCTACAGAGTTGTAGTCTCTTGCACAGTGAGCGCAAATCTAAACTACATTTTAGACCCTGATATGATGTTATCAAGGCAGGAGCATGATTAGAGCTGTCAGGCCATGTTTTCAGCTGGAGGAGGAAGCAGGGATGACCATTTAACTGGCTGAACATCTACTGCTTACATGGGTGAGGCTGAAGCAAGCAGTCCCTGATGTTCTGTAGCACATATTTCCTTGTTACCTGTGTAGCCCACTCTTTAGGCACATTATTCCTATCTTATTCTCTACCTAACAGCATGAGGTAGTTTTAAAGAACAAAGCATGTATTGCATATATCTCTGTTACTCAAAGGGAGAAGTTAATTGCTTGTAATTCCATCATATTTTATTTGAAAATGTATTTCCCAGATGATTCCTTTCTAGCATATCAGTGATACTGATGTAATGCTCTTTAATGGAGATCTGTTTTCAATTCAGGACAGATACAGACTATTTTTTTTTAGCCATAGAGATAATCAAATTACTCTTAGCATGGTGCATAAAACAGAGGAATTGATTCCCATACAAGGCTTACGTAGGATTCTGTCAAACTGTCAGTAAGCATGTGGAAAAATGAAGGCTTATATAACTAACCAATCTTAAAGAAAAAAGATGGAGTTTGCAATCCATCCTCTTAAAAAATAAACAAATGTTAAGCACTGCCATTAGGTGCCAGACGCATTGTACATTTTAAACAGGTTCTAACCAGATCGTGTGATTCTGGTGTAGTGCAGTTGAAAGGCAAAACATTCCAGAAGCAACTTTGGTCTTGCAACTGAAGTCCTGTTTCCAAAATGGATTTAAACACTTTCAGTTTTGAAAATCAGGAATGGAGCTTCAAAGGCTCTGGAATACTGTTCAGTAGAATAACCACTCCTAGGTTTCTCTCTAGCTTGAATAAAAGCTGAAAGCCTCAAATGGGACTCCAAAATTCCCATTTATGAAAGATGATATATTTAAAAATGCCCTTGCAGTAATAGATATAGAAATACTGTCATATTTCCACAGGAACACCCTTGTGTGCTTTCTGCCTTCCTCCTCTATAGGACGAGTCAGCCTCATGGTACAATATGTGCAAGAAAAAAAGGTTTTGTGGAAAATGATCAGAATTTCTGAAATGTTGCATGATATTTTCTGATTTTTTAAAAGTAAAATAGACAAATCAGTAAGAACTTGTATACATTGAAAAAAGTCACACAAAAAGGAATACAAAATTGAAGATGGGTCCATTTCTCTTCCTCTAATATGTAAAAACTCTGCATGTTAAAACCAGTCATTTGACTTTCCATACTTAAAAATTAAACCATGAATGTATTTATTAAAGCAAGGTTACATGATCAGTTGAAAAAAAATTGCTTATTTTCTTTAAAATTATGAGCAATGTGCCATCCAGTTCTTTTTCTAAAAGAAAAGACAAAAATGAAACCCACTCCAAACCCCCCAATTCCCCAAGTTAAAAAGGAATTATGATCTCTTTACTTAAGACTGCGATTTTTGGATGCCATTCCCCTGGAGCACAGGCTCTAGTCCCACAGCCTGAGTCACGTCTCTCGGGTGGAGCCCTGCCCAGGCCAGCACAACCTTGCTTGCTCTCCACAGCAGGCAGGAGCAGGCTCCACCCATGCTCTCCGTATGGCTTCGACACATGCTTGCCTTTCAGAGGCTCGGAAGGGATGCAGAGCTTCCAGAAAGGAGCTTGCTCTCGTATCCTACTCACTGATGCAAATGATGAAGTTTGTTTGCCTCTTGAGATGATCTCTTCTGCAACAAAGCTGCCCTTACTTTGCTGTTTGTGAAGCCCTTCATTATCAAAACCAGGACTTTTCTGGATAAAAGAAGTATAAATCAAAAAATCTTCTTATATTATTATTTGCTTGCACAAACCTATGCCAGCAGTTTTTCCATAGGGCTGGCTCATGGCCTTGAGGAACCTTGTCCCCTAACACTCATAGCCTGTTGGAATGCAGGCTCCTGCTGCCTTCCCACATTTCTCTTAACTCTACTACATCCAAGCCTCGGTACTAAAGAATGTGGAAGAGGAGAAATATATCAAGTCACACAGGCATGAACTGTGAGTAAGTTTTAGCCTTAAGAAAGCTGAAGTACATTTTAAGTGCCTTAAGCATAAGAAAGCCTGCATTGAACAAAAATCCTAAGACCTTGTTTAAGCACACTAATCTTGCTTATTACAAAGTTAACTCTGCCCTAGACAAAACTAAAACAGAACCAGAACAGTTTACCATTCCTAGATTGAACAGATAGAAGCATTCTGCGTATGTTTTATGTAAGAATTATGACCACCACCATAAATTAGAACTTAACCTGGATAGGTCAATAAGAGGTATGGTGAGGGTCGTGTTAATTTTGTTGAGTAATTTAGAAATATAATGTGTTCATTTCGGGACTTAAGAATGCATTCATCCATCTGCTTCGCCTTTACTATGCTATGCTGTTGCTGCTGCTATTGTTATCTTCACTGCTGCTGCCGCTGCTACTGCTGCAAACACTTTAGAGACTGGACTCTACTGTAACTCTGGGCTTTGGTCCCTGGACTCTGAAACTTACCTACCAATGGAATAAAACCTCTATTACAAGCACCAACGGCCTCAGCCTTTGACAACCCGTATTTAACTTGTCAATGGCCTACATCAAAAGAAACATGAATTTTGAGAAGTGCAAATTTTAATGGGGTCCAGCCACAAAAACCTCAGTGTTTATGCACTGAAACAAAAGAGAGCCATGCCTGAACAAAGCCTGGAAGGGGAAGCAGTTCTGATAACCTCATTGCTACACTGCGGATTACTGTTATCCTATCATTCACCTATCTGAAAACACCAACTAGTTCCAGGTCTTGATGCCTCAGCATCCAATTTTTCTACTTTGAAGGGCTTTTGCCTGCACTGCAATTTGCAGCTGGGAGGACTGGACCATGAACTAAGTCCATACAGCAAACTTCGGAGTAAGGCAAAGGCAGGAACATCGGCTGCCATCATGAACAGCTTGCTGGCCATGTTCAGCTACAGAGGAGTGCCAAGCAACTCATCAGCTCTCCCATCTCTCTGGTTTGGCTGGGAGACTCCATGTCAATTAATCTAAACCACCCAATACACTGAGCACAGTCTATTTGCTCTGGGAAGGACTGATCACAAAGGTATTATTTAGATTGATTTCTCCAGAAAGTGAAGATTTAAGGATCTGTCTTTGCATACTGAGAACCATATTCCTCAAATCACAACTTTTTTGTCTCGGTTTTTAAACTTTAGATGTACTGCCCATTTTACTGCTGTTTGATTCTTTTTTAATGCAATTTGGAGGGTTTTTTTCCTGTAAATTGTAGTCATTCTAACATTAGGATATAAATCCTACTTTCATTTGTGAAAAATGGAAAACTTTTTTTTTTATTTTCTGTTGATTTGTAGTTTATTTACCCTCTGCTAAGTGTTTGCTTTTTTAAGGCAAAAATAGGAACCACTTGGTTAACTCATAACATAAATATGCAGAACACTCATGCATTCCTCAAATCATCTTCAAATGCTTTTTACTAAAAGTGTAAAGATATTAGATTTAAAATACACATAAAGTATAGCTCAGGTGACAGATTGCTACATTGCTTAGGAGGATTGTTTTCCTTAATGACTTACTGCATGGACCTCTGGTAAAAGAGGAACCATTGTGTCTCAGTTTTCCTATCCCCTCTACAGTGATCATAATGTTTATCTCCCTACCTTGCTGAAGCATTTGGAGGAATGCTTGATTAGCATACCCTAGAAAGGATGCCTAGCCTTTTTTACCCACATGTATACAACCCAAATTTTTGTGGATGATGAAACTTTATAAACATGTGTTAAGCAGTTCTAGAATGAATATAGCTTACTGGTGAAGTAACCTTCTTTCATTGATAGCCTTAATTCCATAGACTAATGGAACTAATTTCACTCTCTGTCCTCTCATCTCCAATGCTTTTTAAAGAAAAGGATATGGAAATCTCAGAGTGGTTTTGTTGGGTGGGTGTTTTTTTTTAAACAAAACAACCCCAGCACCCGCTACAATATCACCCATCAGTATACGGAGAGACCAAAGGTGGCACTGACAGAGCCTGACCTGCCCAACCAGCAGCCTTGCAGAAAAGCACTGTGGGCTCCTGTTGAACAAGTAGAATGTGGGCCAGCAGTGCACCCTTGCAGTGGTGGAAACTATATACCAGCTTGCATGAGCAAGATAATACCCAGCAGGTCTAGGAAGAAGTTTTTTCTCTTTTCTCTAGAACCTGAAATCACATTCAAACCACTGTGGCCAGTTTGGCCACACATCACAAGAGAAATACTCATAAAGTGGTAAGAAGGCTGGGCCCAAGCCAAACGCTGCCACATCTGCTTACCCCGGGACAAAAGAAGGCAGAAGGGCAGCCTAACCAGTCTTCACCTACCGAAAGCAGCAGCATAGAGAAGACAGAGCCAAACTTTACTCAGAGATGAATGACAGTGGGACAAGAGCCAGCAGTCACAAATTGCAACAAGAGAAACACTGATTAGACAGAAAGACAAAATTCTTCACAGCAAGAGTGGCTCAGCAGTGAAAGAGAAGCACCCCAAAAGATAGTCAACAGTGGACAGGGTGTGATCCATCCTTGAAATTAGCCCTGGTTCAAGTATGGAGTTGGGACTAAATGGTTCCCATAAATCTCTTTCAACTTAAATTATTATGTGATTATATAATACATGACTAATAAGAGGCATCATTAATGTTCCTATTATTTGTTTTCTCCTCTATTTCTCCCACCCCCTCCTTTCCCTAGTGGGGACATTGGCTTGCCAAGATGCACATAATTGTGTAAGAATATTCTCAGAAGCACACACTGTCCATGTAAGGTGTCAAGTATGAAACACTGGTGTTGGCAAAGAGCCAGGTGCCAAAATATAAACTTCTAGAGCTCAGCTGGATTTTTGACTTGTCAGATCTGTTTCATAATTGCTGTTTATCCACATTCTTTTTTGCTGACATGTATTTGCTGTCTTGCGGTCCCCACTGACTTAGAGGGTCATTCTGTGTCTGTAAGGAATTGTATAATTAAATATTGTGATGTAATCCCTTGAAACACATTAATGTTATTTGCCAGTAAAGTTAAGCATGGGAAAGATCACATTTTCAGGGTCTGTATTTATGGATTAGCTTTACGTGTTTAAATGAATATAGGCATCTTTTTGGGCCTGTCCCCAGAGGCAAGTATATTTAAAATGAACATCATTCAGGAATAGCTTTGTAGAAAAATTTACATTCCAAAATCAGAATGCCTAAGTTTTGGAAATTACTTAAATGCACTCTCCAAAGTATGAAAACTTGGTATTAAGATGATACTCTTATTTTGAATAAGCATGTCTACCTACAGAAGTTTAACCAGGAATCTTTATCTGAAATAATCATTCCTTCATTATTGCTGAGACAATTATCATCCAGACATGTAATACTACTCTAAAGTCTATACATTGAAACCAGTTAAAAAAAAAAAAAGCCAAAGTTCAAGTACAGTTAAATTACTCACATTGCTATACTTCAGCACCATGTCTAATTTTACGGGTTAGGTAACAGACTGCTTCAGTTCCTCCCAGGGCAGATGGAGGATGCCTCCTCCAATGGACTTCCAAGACTTTTCAGGAATTTCCAGCTCCCTCATTTCAGCCCAGGAAGACAGATGACTTTTTTTTGGAATCTTACAATTGCCAAATAAATGCCATTGCACTATTAACAAAGCACAAGCAGACTAAGGAAAAAAAGTGAAAGTCAGACTGGTAATAGTTATGTTTCTTTGAAGAAACCTCAGTCTGATATTTTGTATTCAAGTTCCAGCTCAGAGGTAGGAAAACTTTTATGGCTAAGTTATTAACTCCTGAAAACAGAGCTCTGTAATAGAAATGCTGACAGACGCTTTAGTGCAGCAGTGCTATTGGGCACTGCTATAGTCATCAGTTTTAATGAGAGCTGTTAATATCACCTCGATCAAAATGGTTGCCCTGGGCTGACATCTCGGGCTGTGCACAGGTGCTCTCAGCCAAAAATGTAATGAAGGTTGTTACATTATCAATGAGGCACAGATGTACATCCTGTCTGAACTCAAGGTGGTGTTACTGCCAAGCAGCATCTCTTTCGGCAGGTCCCAGGTCTGTTTATATCAATATGCTGTTCCAGCTCAGTGAACCCAAGTACAGCCTTCTGCTTCTCTGTGGCACTGCTAGGGAGAGAAAGTGCAAACTTTTAGGAATGCAAGAATGATCTACCCCTGATGTGCAGGTGGGTCACAAAAATTAAAACCAAACAATAATACAGTCTTTGAACATGGAATGAATGCATTCGGGTCTGGGCTGCTTCAGTATTTCAGAACAGTTCCTCCTTTTCACCAAGCACAGTAACAATACTGGCTTGAGGGAAAACTCTCACATCTTTGTTCCCCTCTTCTTTTTCTCACCTGAAATCTGATGTACTATTTATTTGATTTGCATGTTTTCCAAACCATGGTTTACACTATGCTCATCAGTGCTCATGCTCACTTACTTCACTGTACAGATCATGCAAGCAAGCCATGTTTCCATTTTTTTTTTTAAAGCATCTCTTAGTTTAAGGCACCTCCCGAGTAATGGGATCTACAGTGGCAGACATGGATACTATGATGGGTTACATTTCTACTGAGATAGCACCTGGACATTCAGAAGCCAGCTTGAGATAAGCCAACCCCTCTGCCGAAGCCATCCTTTTTCCTTTGCCCTCCTAGGACCCCAGCCTGAAGGATGCAGTACTGTAAGAGGGATGATGTAAATGAGAAATGACATCTCATCAGGACAAAGAGCACGTTTGCTTTAGCAGAGGATGGTGACTGCTCACAGATCTCAGCTGGCACAGTAGTGTTACTGTGCTCCCCAGAACCATATGTTATACCTGGAAGCACTTACATGTAGGTAAAGGAGCCAAGTGAGTATCCCAAATTCTATTTATACAAAGACTGAGGGTATCTTTGGGGTTTTGTGTGTATGTATGTGTGTATATATATGTATACATATGTGAACATGTGTACATGCACATAGGAAAGAGACAGAGCTAGGCAAAGCAGCCTTGCTCAGCCATCCTAAATGTAATTCCTGATGAATTGTGCCTGGAGAATGATGAATGTGCTGCCTTCCCCATAGCTTTCCTCTTCATCTTTGTCCACTTCAGTCTTTACCAACAAATGCAATTACAGTGCTGAAGCTGAACTATTTGTGGTTCCACAACTGTCCCTCTGTAACTCAAGGACAGACGAAGATGAACCCTCCCCACCAGACTGCACCTGGGACCCCTATGATCCAGCATAAATCATAGACTGAATGGGCTCCATGCCAAAATCCCTGGCACACTATCGTGCAGATGATACCAGTGATTCTCTGGCATTAACATCCGTGCACTAGAACCATGCTGGAAGCTGAGTCACTACAACCAGAGAACAATATGAAGTGTGAATATTGGAGGCAACCAAAGCAGAGCATAGGCTGCAGCGTGACAGCAAAAGCTAGAGACAGGTACAGTAGATTTACAGGTAGTTGTTAAGGACTGGATCGTTCAGCTCTGGTCCTGGACACGGCAAGTACATATTAAAATCTGATAGTCCACCAAAACAATGTTTGGAAGTGATCTGACAAGTCAACCTGAAAATGCAGCAAGATAAGAAATCAATGAGTTTCATGGTTTGAGCTTTGAAATAGAACGTCTTTAGGTGATTATTTTCCTTAAAAATGTCAACCTTTTTTTTGTAAAGGGTTGGATGACTGTGATAAGCAAAGCTATATATAGGTGAGCAATACTAACACTGGAAGGATACAAGACAGGAGCTACTGCTTCAGCCAAGCAGAAGCCACAGAGTGTTGTTTCTGAATCAGGAGATGAGGGCTGTTTTATTTCTAACAAGAGTAAAGCTGAGCTTCCTCATGCCTCCTTAGTCAAATGCCTGAGTGGAAAAAATGTATGAATGGAGATGCTCTTCTGCATTTCTCAGCAGCAAGTATAGGGTAATCCAGTTTCATTTTTTTCTGGCTACCCTAGCAGGTTCCTGTATTCTTGTTACTGTCCAAGTGGAAAGAAGTCAATCTTCTTAGTATACACAGACCTCCCATCTGCCAGCAGGCAGTCTATGTACGCAGGACTACATGGCTTTCGCCTGGTCTCCATGAGCACGCACACACAAATCCCGGTCTAAGCCTGGAAACAGTTCCCCACAAGATTTTAATGTTCTTGACCCATTTATACATTTCATGCAAGACTTCATAGCAGACAGATAGCAAAACCCACTGCAAGTGACCCAATTATGTCCTAGAGGAAACTTATGTTGGGAGTAATTGCTACAAAGGAAATAAATGTTCAGCTGTCATGGTCTGAATAACTTTCAACCTGGAGCTGAAGGGGTAAGGGCAGACCTTTGTTGCTGGCACTTCTCCACAGCTGCCACTTTTATTTGCTCTCTCTCTTCTGACAGCCACAAATTCTGCACAGTGTCCCAGAAGGGGTGGAACAGCACAATCTGATTCGTGAGGAAATTCATCACAACATTCTAAAGCACCTTCTCCCTAATCATTACATACATATGAAACAGGCAACCCCAAACTTTATCTATAGAAAATGCAGACCAGCACTTCAAAACAGCAGTAGCGACAGCAGTTAAAGCTTCCTCCCCACCCCAGTATAACAGATTGCTTAGCAGGAAATTACACCGTGATTTCCTTAAATGAAATGTAATACCCCAACTAGCAAGCAATGCTTTGTTTAAAAATAGGGAGTTTCCAGCTCAGTTTTCTTCAATAATAATAATAATGAATACTGTAAGTTGATGATAGCATATAATAATGCCAAGGAAAGCAAAACTCCTGATCAAAGAATCACAGATTTGTCCAGGTAGACAAAATTCACAGCCCTTCCCTCATCCATGAAGTGGGTCACCTTATCATGGAAGGAGATAGAATTGGCCAAGCAGGACCTGCCTTTCACACATGCAATCTGGCTGGGCCTGATCCCCTGGTTGCGCTGTATGTGCCACATGATGGCACTCAGGATGATCTGCTCCATGGTCTTCCTTGGCACCCAGGTCAGACTGACAGGCCTGTAGTTGTCCAGATTCTTCTTCCGACCTTTCTTGTAGACAGCATCACATTTGCTGACCTCTGGTTTACCAGGACCTCCCCGGTTAGCCAGGACTGCTGATAAAGGACTGCTGATAAATGACTGAAGTGGCCTTGACGTTGTGCAAGGAAGTATTTGCTTAGGGGAAAGGCAGGAGGTGGACTGACTTTCCTTAAACTTTTACTTTTTAAATTTCCTTCCACCTCTCATGTGCATGTCCTTCCTCTAATAGTTTAGAAATAAGGATGCAATCTGTATTCCAGACATTTCGCATGAATAATTTTCTCTTATCGCAGACCAGCCACTACTGTCCTCGAGTAACTACAAGAATTGCTCCAGCTCCCAGCTGGAGGAAGCATTATGTTTATAAATATATTTTAACATTTGAAACTCAACCACAGTACGGACTCTCTTTTGCACCAAGAAAAAGGGGTAATACATTCATCTGTATGTTGATTAAAAGGGAACACACTCCTCAAGAATTTCGATCTGTACTGTCACACAGTAGACCGGTTATTTTGAGTATCCCACTGGCATTGGAATCTCTTTGCATTAGTAACTTCTCTGCTTCTAAAAGTGCATGCCTTTGCTGGGATCCCAGGTGTGTCCCTACAGAACCTTACTCTGCATGGGTCCTGACAGAAGGAACAGAAGGAAAGTGTGGCTGCCCTCACTCCTTCCTCAGGAGCGGGGGCTGCTCTTACCTCTCCAGGAGGAATAGCAGGGTTGGCATCAGCAGCGCCATCCCACTTTGGGAGCAGAGGACAGCAAAGGAAGAAGAGAAGAAATGCATAATTCACTATTTTTTTAGTTTTGTGAATGCCATGATAATATTGGCAACTCATTGTACACTGTCCATCAGCTGAGTCAGGATGCTGCCACTTTATTGATGCATGTCTGTCAAACAGCTGTCAGATTCTTCCACTTGGGTAGTCCACAATGGCTCATTAGAAGGTGATTTCGCATGGATACCCTAGACCTGACAGCTGGCAGAAAACAAACCTTGCTGTCAATCCTGAAAGAAAGAACCATGACTTTCAGCTATATAGACAAAAACTGGTAATTTTTGTGTTACTGTAAAAATTTTTGGAATAAACAGCTCTATGTAGTTATATCAATAGTGGCTGAGAAACAGCTTTTTCCTGAACTGTGGTCCAGGAAGGCATCAATACTAGCCATCATATTTGGATGAATAAAGAACTCCTGTTATTACTTAAGTATAAGCAGGAAACACACAGGAGATAGAAGCAGGGTCAGGCCACTTGGAATGAATATAGAAAGGCTGTCATTGTAAGTAGAAATGAAACAAGGAAGGCCAAAACCCATCTGGAATGCACAAACAAATGTAGTACCGACTTATAACTAATCACAGAACCAGAGAACAGGCAAGGTTGAAGAGACAATAGTGGGGCCATCTGGTCTAATGTCCCTGCTCGAGCACTTTGTACATACAGCCTACCTAGTCAAGGTACTAACATTTTGCCTTAAATTTTCTTAGCAACTTCCAGGATCTTTCAATTATATTTTCCCTCTTCTCCTACCCCACTGGTATCTGGAAAACCTATAAAATCACCAAACTACCAACCATTTCAAAAGAGCTATGAAATGTGAGGCCTTTTACAAATCTATGTAAGGTTGTTTTAAATTAGCTGGCAACTGTTTCAGTTGCTGGGAGCTTATGCCGTTAATTCCATGAAAAAAATCATTGTTTAAGTATGAATAAGCTATCCAAGAAAGCCTGTAATTCTCTGTCATTTTTGATGGGTTATGGCCAAAACAAATTCACCTCCCCTCAGAAAACTTTACTAGTTCTGTTGACAATACCACTTCTTTTTTTATTACTCCAGCCCACACTGGGGGGTTGTGTTTGATTTCTTCCCCCTTAGCTACATCCAAACCATCTCCAAGTCTTGACACTAATCTCTTCAGCATCTTCAAAATCCACCTTTTCACCTCCATCCTTAGAGTGCAATCCTTTACTTCATCTCTAACACATATTCCCATTTTCATTACTGCAGCCTCCATGCTTCCTTTCTAACTTCCTGTGTGCACAAAATCATACAAATCAAAATGCTGCCAACTAAACATTGTGTTTCTTGCCTGAAAATTTAATCACCTCTTTTCTTTCCTGCTCCCACCCTGCCATTTTTTGCTTCACCATTAGCTTTCCTTCAGAATCAAAACACACCAGCATCCTTCAAAGTCAGTATAATTCTGGATCCTTTAAAGTTATCTAGTTTATATACATATATATATGTAAAAACTTATCTTTAATTTATCTTAACTTCTTGCTTCCCTCCATACCTTCCCCTTCCCTCCCAGACCTCCTGCCTACCAGGTTTTTGGAGTTTCCTTGACTTTAGCCCCATATTACTCTTCTGTCCAAATTTTCCCAAAAGCTCTGCTTTACCTGAATGTGGCAGATCCACTTCCAACATGCTGCTTTAAAAACACACTGATTTTTAAGCTGCCTTAGCAGTTTTCCAAGCTGTCATCCTCATGTTCTCAGGCAATGCCAAGCATACAGCTGGTACTCAAGCAAACACTTAACAGCAGCAACCCAGGCACAATCCTGAAAACTGATTAAATAATATGCTAGGGGTTGCAGCAAACACAGCTATCCTCAAAATGCTGTCAAATGTGTGAAGCAAGCAAATTGGAAGAAATATATAGAAGGAAAATTACTTCATAGGCATTTAGTTATGGAAGTTTGGCTTCTATCTTTAAGAACAACTGCTGTTTATCCTTCTAAAGAATATCAATGTCGTCTCTACCTTCTCTAGCAAAATTACAGAGTATAGCACAGCAATTAATTTCCCTTTCGTGTCTTAACTACTCTTTTTCAGGTACCTGTTCCCCTTTACACCCTGGCAAATTTTATGCTAAAGCCACTGCCTCTAGGAAGCTACTCTGGGTTTATAGCATCACAAATGTTAACACAAGCTGACCCACACTCTTATGAGAATGGGACCATATGTCTATGACTCAGAGTATCTACCCAACATTTTACTTAAAATGAACATTAATCTTCTGCAAGTCCAACTCAGAAGTTGCCTGTTTACGACAATACAAGTACAAAGATATCCATGTGTGTAGACGTTCAGGCTTCAGCCTCTCTGCCAGACTCTTGTCAGGCTGCTACTTCTGTCTGTGAGTAATCACTAGGAGTCAGCCCTATACCAGACCAATATTTGTCTCTACCTTCCAATAGCAGTAGAGTAAAACTTCAGCCATTGTAGGACAGAAAGACACACAATATCTTATTTCTAACACATATCTCTTATTTCTAAGGTATTTAGGGTCTCAAAGGGTCAAAAAATTGGTATTTGTTAAATTATCTATCAGTCTCCTAACTAATAGGGGATACTTCAAAAAAACCCACAGAAGTGCCACCTTTAGATGAACAAGCTTAAAGTACTTAAAGACCTTAAAAATTGAACACACATGCCAATATCACATCACTGCAATCATTTTCTCAATATGGCTTTTCAAATCTTGTTACGCTATATGATTTAATATCAAAGAGCTGTCCACTTTTAAAGACCATTGAGAACCTGCAGAAGGTACCATCTTTTACTCAAATAAACATAAAATTTTATGGTAGTCTTTCAGCCCCTGACTGTAGCAAGAGATGAGTTAAACACTGTTTGTGTTGTCAAAGAGGAGAAATTGCATCAATCCTCCAAGATTTAATACCTCAGGAGCTTTCGAATATTTCCTCTTTTAAGCGTGAGGCAGCTGTTTCTCCTGGGACGGTTTCTGGAAGACACCTGAGATGAAGGCAGAAGGCTGGAATGTAGGATGGATGAAGGAATGCCAGCACAGGACTTCCACTCTCAGGCAATATCCCCAGCTCTCCCTTTAACTGCTTTCAGAGCCCTGCCAGCTGCTCAGCTTCAGCCTCTCTGCACTCCCACCTACCCCAGCAAATTGCAAAAACAGCTAATCCTGCTGTCAAGGGGCAGAGCTCTCCAGTGCGCACCTTCCTCCAGAGGCTGAGGGGCAAACAGAGGGTGGAAGGAGGCCAGCCTTGGCAAGGGTCCCACTCTGACACATCCTCACATGGTCAGCACTGCAGCTACCCAGGGTTTCTATCAGGAACTGCACAGAGGAGCTTTTTCAATGAACTCAAGATACCTGGTTCAGAAGGCTGAGGCACAGAGTTTATATTCAGGGACATATAAACTGTACATGAAACACAGCTATGCTGGTAAAAAGCCATAGCACACACACTTGGGGGCATTAGATTTGGGATTCATTTAAATTCGTATCTAGAATGACTTAGAAAAATAAAAGACACAACTAGTGAATTGGGATTAAAATACAGTTTTCTATTATTACTGTAATAGAATGGTTATGGCATGCCTTATATTCTGACGATACTGCTGGCAAAGAGAACTGTAAAAGGGAAGTGTGTGCTTTACAGCAGTGGCATGGAGCTGTAGGTTATTTAATTTTGGGGGGAGAAAAAGAAAACCTATGAAAAGATATGACTACTTGTCTGGAAAATACAGTATTTAAAATGACAGGAACAGTTGCTTATAAACTTGCGTCCTGAAAGGCAACTCAAACATTTGCTGCCCAGTTCCATAGCAAGGAGCTCGCTGCGCTCTGCAGCAGCTTCGGCGGGAAGGCAGCAGCTCCTGCTCTGATCCACCACTAGAGGGAACGGCATAGAGTGAGAGAAAAAAAAAGGAATCTCTCCAAGCTTTTTATGATCTCTTTGCTTGTTTGTTTTTAAGCATCTCATGGTGATAACAACATTATCACCATGTGTTATTTATGTGGCACACTCATAGTCTAGGGTGATCCAAAGAACAGGTCTCCTCCCTTATCCACTTTCAGACCAAGGATAAAAAGCTTTCATCAGAGGAACCTGGTGTCAACTGCTGCCAGACTCATATCCTAGAACTGAATGTTTAGAGCTGGTTTGGGTTGGCAAAACTCTGTCACTATAGCTGGTTTTACTCTTTTCCTCCCTGCAAAGCAAAACCATCAAAAACATCTGAACTGGTGGACTGTGCCGGCAGAGGGTTAGGGGCAAGATCCAAAGAGCCCACTGGAGGCATGAAGATGGGAATGTGTGTATAAAAATGACTTAATAAGAAATTGCCTCATTGTCTCATATAAGACATATAAGAAATTCCTCCTGCAGCTTTAATGATGGAGTGGGAAGCTAAATCCCATAGGAGTTCCTCCCTCTATTTACCAGAAAGGCAAGATACGGGCTCCAGTGATGAAGTGTTCCATTAATATTAAAGCTAGAGGAAATAAAGTGACTTAATTGTAAACTAACGACCTCATCCTAATAACCAAATTCTAAACAGAAAAGGCAAGAAAAAACCCCTACTTTCAGCCGTGCTGCCAACTCATAAATTAAGCAAATGACATTGGCATATAATTACACTAATTAGTACTGATGCCAAGCAAAGACTATTTATGGATATGCATTCACCCCATTTCTAACCCCAGAGCCTAAATCTGAAGTAGTAGCTCAATCAGCACCCTTTGAAAACTCAGTGTTATTGTTTATGCCATTGTGGATCTAATTTAATCAATACCATATTCTCATTAAATGCAAGGTCTGTTAAAGATGTTTTTTACACAGGCCCTACAAATGAACTCTATTTGATTCATCTCATTACATTACTGCTCTAGGCTTAACTATGCATCATTAACAGAAACAATACACAAGTTAAGTATAAGGCTCTATAGATCACCTTAAAATGACACAGTCACACATGATTATGGTCATAAGTAATAGGAATGATAAAAGCCAGCATCTGCAGTGATCATCAGGAGGTCGCTGGCTCTTTCACAACAAAAAAGGGTACCTCAGTGCCTGGTGCCCTTCATAGTACCAAAAAGGAAGATAATGCAAATGGGTTCCATTATCCCATTAGTATAGATGCTATACTACATGGGTTGGATTCCTTTTCGTTTCCTGCTACCACTAGAAAACTCTGAAGATGCCATTTCTTTCTCTGAATTTACAGCTTTTCATGTTCCAGTCACAAAGAAAAGACTGTAAGCACTACAGTGGAGTGGGTTTTAAGTGGTCAACATATCGTAGCTCTATAACAATATCAGCAAGAAGGAAGAGATCAGCAAGCTCTGTATCTTGAACCACTAGAAGTAAGCATAGACTTATTTCTTCTCTTCTTCCTAATTAATACCAAGATGCATATTATACATAGGAAGAGAGTAGTAGCCTAATTTAGCTTTGTGGGCTGTCTCTCTATCTCTTCCTGCTTTTAGAAATACTGTACATTTGCCACGCCTTCAACTGCTCTCCATTAGTATGCGTGCTGTTCAGTGGCAGAGAATCACACATGACACAAAGGCCTCTCTGGTTTACATCTGAAATAACCATGTGCATAAAATTTTTCATTCGTTTTGTTATGCTGTTAAGAGATACTACTAAAACTTGCACTGCCTTGCCAGCATCCATTCACTTAACTGCACATTTAGTTGCAAACCTTCAGCAACTCCATTGACTTCATCACGTTTGCGTTTTTTTTTGAGTTTTGTTTTGTTCCAGCTTGTAATGTTTTTCTTTTCCTAAAACTGGCCAACTAGGTCTGTGATTGTCATCTAATTGTTTACTGGAAACATATATATGGATATAGAGAGAGTGCATGTAGAAAACAGCAGAAATGTTTCCTGGTCCAAATTCTTTTCTTGATATTTCTGCTGACCATTTCCATATAGAGTTCTTCACTGATTATAATTGCTACAAAATTGCATGGTTTTGCTCGTCCCTTTGGACAAACGGGCTGAAATTAGTGGTTGCACAGATCGGCAGCTGACTCATTACAACATAAAGCAGCCGACTGTGGGACTTGGGGTTTTTTGGATCTGTTATTTTAGGATGGAAATTGCTGAGTTGGCAGCCAGTCTGACCATATAAATCAACAGCAACTGCATACTTTTAAAATGACGTGGTGCATAATCAGTTTAATATGTGAGGTTTGAGGAAAAATAGCTTTATTGGGGAAGTACAGATAATAAAAATTCAACCTATGGTACCTCTCAGGTCACTAAGGGCAAAGCCATAGGCCAGTATTTATAACACCAGACAACTGCATCTTTCTTAATCAGACAGCCTTTCTTTGGATTGCTTCTGAATGAATAATAGCACCTAAAAGATTTATATAAGTGACAGAAAGAGGCCACTGGTGTATAATGAAGTTATTGCTGTTATCATCCCTTGAGGAGCAAATAATATCAGAGTGCAAAACCAGCACAGATAGTCCTGCTGTGACTCTTGAAGACCTTTCTTCCACTTTGCAACAAAAAGTCATGAACACTTCCACAGCATCATCCCCTAAGTCTTCTGGTTCCAAGGCTGCTTTTTGATAAATGCTTTAAGAGAAGCAGAAAGCCTGGAGGGATCATACATAATTCCACTCTCCTGTGGTAGAGTGGCATGAACTGCAACTTCCCTTTCTGAAGTAATCCCAAGAGGAGCATGGAGTCAAGATGTCATGTCACACTACGGAGTAGCAATTGTCAAGTCAAGTCTTGGGACAAGTTCATGACATTTTATGTGTAGGGAAAAGCTGAAGCCTCACATTCACACAGGATACTCTGGGGCAGAACTGACATAAATCTTCTTGGGAGGGTCCCTTCTGGGGGGCAGGGTAGGAGATGGTTGGAACCAATGCACTGAAAGGTAGTTCACAATCTTGTCAGTTATGGATGCTAAGGCACTATCTGAGGAAAGAATTTTCAGATGGAAAGGTATAAAAATAAGGGAACCAGGCTAGGGGCCTGCAGAATGCGCAGAGCCACAGCCCTTTCACCGTGATTAACTGCAACTGCTCACCATCAATAGGGCTCATGAAACTCTCTGTCTGTCTTGATATCAGGTCCTGTATTCAGAAACTCATTAATGGAATTGCTTATCCTCATGTTGCAAATAGAAAAGCAAAAATCTGCTCGCATGTTTTCTATTCAGTTATTTCATAGGTCTTCACAAACATGGCTGGAAAACCAAACTCAAAATTTTTCAGGTATTTTTCAAGTATTATTTTTCAAGTATGATTGAAATTGGCAAGGTTGTCTAAAATTTGCCAAAGGAAAAGAGCAGAGAATTAACACAAAGTAAAATTTGTTTTCAGTGAATGTGGTTTTTTGGAAAACTGATTAATTTAAAAGCATAAGGGACAAGCCCTTTTCTATTAATCGAGCATTATGGAAAAAATACGGCAGATATAAGACAACACAAAACTGTCTTCTCATCTTGAAGAGACCAAGGTGGCATTCAGTGTTATTTCCCTTGGGTTTTGACATCAGGGGCATCAAAACTGAAGATTAGATACAACCTATTTCTTGAATTCAAATATTGGAGTATAGAAACAAGGCAAAAATCCTGCAGTCATCAATGTATTTCTTTGAAATGCTCCAGAGATTTAGGGGAGGGGAAGAGGGAAGAAAAATTGAAGGAACAGACAAAGTGTGCCTGAATGAGAAAGGACAAAATAAAATTGACAGATTTTGAATTTCAAAATATGTTCTGGAGTAATTTATTTATTTCTAACAGTGATTTAACTACCAAATAAACATTTACCTATACGGAAGTGTTTTGGTTTTGTTTTTCTTTTTGGAAGTCTTTTGGAAAAGCAAAAGATACTGGGAAAAACAAAGGAACAGGGATTCAACAACCCATTTTGCTTGAATAACTTCTTTTAAACTACTATGTTCAGTAAAAAAATAAAAATGAAAAATCCTCACTTTGAAGCAAATGAAAGTCCTCCTGAGAATCAGCTATTTGCTGTAATTCTCCAGAGAGCCTAAAAATGCATGAAGTATATTTTAATGAGGAAAAAAGGTTTATTTCTAAAATATAACTCCCAATTCACTATTCAATTTTAGTGTAGGTAATGGACATAAAACAAATGAAATGTTTAGAAAATTACTTCTAAAAATAAACTGCTTGTGCCCCGTTTTCTTGTCTTTTTTTTTTTTTTTGCATTAACAACATTATTCTGTATTAACTAGAGGCAAAATAATTTTAATATAAGAGGCTTCCTTCGTAATCTAAACAAAAAGGAAGATTTAAGGGCAGATTTGTTAAATGCTGTGGGAATACAGCCCTGACTGATTAATGAAAATGCATAGCTTTTAGCCTTTAGAATGGTTTGATGACATGTCCCCTGAATAGGATATGATTATTGACAACCACTGATATGCAGGAAATCAACTGTCACCACACACAAATTTTAAGCCTGTATAAAAGCTACTAACTTCTTGGGGTTTTTTCCAGCACTCAACAGTATTGCCTTTTAAAACCATATTATCTTTTCATAGCAGTTGCTTTGAAACTTCTGTTGCTACTAAGAATATGTACCATGAAAACAAATGAATTGGTAAAATGAATAAACTTTAAGAATCCAGTGCAGGCATATCTTGTTCTTGGACTGGTTTGATCTCAGTTATTTTAAATCAAAACTTCAAAAGGACAAAATAAGCAGTACCTGTTGATCAACATTTGCTGACTCTATATGGTGCAGTGGAAATTACTGCACGTTTGCCACAAACTTGACACTCCAGTTCAAGGAGTGTAATTAAACCTGTTATTTAAATTACACTTGCTCAGTGCATCAGCTCAGTTTCTGCCCACTCCACAGGACCAGACATGCATGTGTATAAGCAAGAAGGCAGCTAGCTCTTGCTCACCTAGGTGGAGAACATTTTTCTCTAAGTTCAAAGGAGAAACTCAGGCAAATCATACTTGTTGTACCTGCTTTTAGATGAGATTTCCTTCCCTCTAAACTATTGCACTGATGATAGATGCAGAATTCTTATTTGCTACAGATGTAACTCAATGTTCACATATTTTTTCCAAACCTTTCAACTGAGTTCTCAGGATTGTTGGATTCAGTAGGATGAGTTTTACAGTAACTGAATGTATACATCCAAACCCTTGTGTTCAGCCACAAGCATCTATTACAGAGGGAAGAATACCAACTATCACACTGCACGAATACTTCTAGTGGAGCTTCTTGGTTTTCATACCTTTACAACTTCAATTACTTTTACTGCTACACTCACATCATCTGTATTTCTTGTTCTTGGAGAATGAATTTTCCAACATTTCATATATTTTGGAAAACCTAAATACTATTTTCATAATTATTACAATTTTTTAAAAGAAGATTTTATCTCCAAATACTTGGTAGGAGAATAAAAATATTCAGGCCAAAAATATTATTTAAGGAGGAATAAGATGCAACTTTCAGTTTTCTGGCGAAAATACAGTTTGTCTTGTCTAAATCTCTAAAAAACATACTTAGTGGCATACAACTTTCAGGCCAACCACATGGTAAAATGTTTAGGAAAGCTGCACTGGTGAAAGCATGCTCAAGTAATGCGGCTCAGAAGGTGCTCAGGGGTAGCTGCATCTGCCATAAGCTCAGCAGAGTGTGTTTGGATATCTCTTCTCAAGGCTTTTCCCACCCATACTAAGGACTTGAATTTTACTTGGAAATACTTTTACTTGAAAAATGAATTTTAAAAGATCAGATATGTATGCATGCCATTTAAAAGATGTGTTTGGCTGAGATGAGACTGTCTGGACCAGTGATTTCAAGAGAAAGAGGTGGGGGGAGAAGGAAGGGAAAGAAAAAGTTCTGAGAGTTATAGAACCATACAATCTTTAAGGATGGAAAGACTTTTAAGATCATTGAGTCCAACCATTAGCTTAGCACTGTGTCCATCATTTAACCATGTCCACACATTCTTTGAACACTTCCAGGGATAGTAGCTCAACCACTTCCCTGGGCAGTCTGTTCCAATGCTTTACAACCCTTCCCATAAATATTTTTTCCTAATACCCAATCTAAACCTCCTCTAGTGCAACTTGAGGCCATTCCCTCTTGTCCTGTCACTTGTCAACTGGGAGGAGAGACCAATCCTCACCTGGCTACACCTTCCCTTCAGGCAGTTGTAGCAAGTGATAAAGTCCTCCCTGAGCCTCCTTTTCTCCAGGCTAAACACCCCCAGCTCCCTCAGTGCTCATCGTAAGATTTGAGCTTCAGCCCCTCCACCAGCTTTGCTGCCCTTCCTCTTTCTTCTCTAAGAGCCTTGGATTGTGGCTGGTTGTAAGAAGAAGGCATTTCCTGACTTCAGTCTATAAATTGAAAGAATAAAAAAATCCTCATAAACTGAAAAGTGTAACCCAAGTGGTTATGTACCCTAATTTCTTAAGCCTTGAAGTAAATGATAGGAGGTAACTATCCTTATTTTGTCACTGTTGGTATAAATACGGATGAAGAAAGAAGTGGGGTGGAGAGGGAGGTAGGGGACGGCAAAGGAAAACCTAAGTTACTCCTCCACGCACTAAGGAGCACATACCTTCTCTGTATACCATGCATTACAGAGTCATGACAAGCATCCCACTGTCAGACAGGGGAGTTGTAGAATTAGGGGAAAAAAAACCTTAAAAAAATTGATCACAACTGATGTTTGTGAAAATCCATCATGGTTAACTGTTTCATCTTCTCAAAGAACTGGTTTCTTTCTTGTGCTTTTTTGTTAGGCGAAACAAGGAGGTCCAAATCATTACACTGATTTAAACAGAATGAGGATGTTTTGTGGGGTGGGTTTTTTAAAGTATTATTAACTAATAAATTTCTGATATATGTTGCCATGCATAAGGCAGCACCTGAGGCAGCCTTTTTGCTCTTAAAAGAAAAAACAAGGACCACATCTAAAAATTTACAAATTAGACAACAACAACAAAGTGATTAAGAAATTTAAAAGAATTGGCATGGGGAAAAAGAGCAAACAAACAAAAAGGATTTTCAGCTATGCTTTGAAATTAGATGGTGAACAGATGCTTCAGAAAGATAAAGAAGGGCTTCTTTCAGGCAGCACAAGTTTTACACAGCCTTTGGTAGGACCGAAAGGCCTCTGATGCTAGATGAGAGAGGTGAGATCAGACAAAAGCTGCATGAAAGCAAGGTGACTTTGGAAATGAGGGCCTTGCAGGAGAAAGAGAAACCTTTTGAGAGAGTTGCCACACATCTGTCCTGTTTATGCAGTACCAACTGCATCCTGCTACCTTCCTAGCTAATGACTTGAATGGAGGGTCTTTGACTTTCTCTGTGTCAGCTGTCCTGTGTTTCCACCAAGTCCACCCTGACAGCTCCTTGTGCTGAACAGTTTCATAGGAATCATTTCAGAAAGGTCCTTTTTTGTCACCTGAAAAAGCCTTTTCAATAAGCCAAAGTGATCCAGCATGCACCTGGAGCAGAGGCAGGGATCGTGACACATCAGCTTCCAGAGTGTATGTGCAGGGCTCCACTTCTCTTGACTGGTGCTTGCTCAGGCTAAAAACATCTGCGTGAAATTTTTGTGCATTGCATCCAAGATCTAAATACATTTTCTGCATGTTTGAAAGGTAAATGAAAGTGCCAGAAAGCCTGTCAGATTAAAACCACTGAAATCCCCTTGAACTGATGACAATTCCTTCTCTTGCTTTTCTTTATACTACTACACTGCACACAATGAACTTCCCTGCTAAAAGATAACCAACAGCAAAGAAATTCTAGGAAGAAGCAACTTGAGCCTATTCAGTCATTTGCAGGAGGTGGATTTTATAATTAGTTCAGAGCAAAACCTACCCTTTATTAGCATAGTAATCTTTTTGAATAGCATTCATCTTTTTCACATCATTTTACAGCATGTTATTCCTTTATCAATTATTCAATTATAACACAGTGGCTTCCTGGAATTTAATCTAGGCACTTAACACAAGGTTTCTTGGCTCTTCCTTTCCCCCTGGACAGGGAATTTTGGAACTCTTTGGGTCACATGCTATAAAATCAATGCCATTGCTCAACCTAGATTATCGTTTAGTCTAGTCTATATAGCAGGTTTTCATCTTGTGTTCTGAGCCCACGGGATGCGAACTACTTAACAATAGTACTGGGAAAGAGACAACCAAGGGGCCTTTACCTGCATTCTGCATGGATTTAAAGGGACTATTTTCAAGAGTAAAGTTGAGTCAACTGCAAAGCTTTTCAATAAACACATCCTATCTTTATAAAATATTTCAGTTTACCAAGAACACCCTGTATTTTCCATGGCAATAATTTTTTAAGGATTAGCAATTTTAGATGGAAAAAACCTGGCAAAACAAGGTGCAAAATGGAAGGGTAAGGGGCAGAAAACACAGAGATATTGTGATTCATTTTTTATTTAATTACTTTTAGTTTGTGAATTTATAATGCTTCTCAGGAGTTAGGCTTTTCCTCCTACTTGGAGAATGAAAAATGTGTTGCAATACTATAAATTCTCACTGCATTAAAGGATTACTTCTCTACCATGAGTAGTCAGAAAAAGCCCACTTTTCTAAGTTCAGAAATCTCTCAGGATTTGTCTGTGTTGCAGCAACCCATTAATGCAAACCTTGCCTTGTTCTGACATACTGGTGAGAGGATTATCCCTGCTTCTGATTCCTCCTCCTTTACAGAATACTTCTCTCCCAGCAGTTTTCAGAAGCACCACTGCTGCCAGCCTCTCTTTCCATTTCCCAAGGGAACCTTAAATCTTGGCTTTGCTTCACTTTTTTTAGTTTGGCAAACATTTTAGGTAAGCATTCCATCACACTTTTTGAATAAAGATGCCGACCACGCCTAAGAGTGGCCAGATGTGACACGTTAAATGTGGCTGAGGAGTTATAAAGGGCTGGGCAAGATTTAACACAAGCTGTGACTTCACTCTTTAAGTGCAAGGAGTGACCAGTACACATGGTGACAGAGTAGCTCTGTCACCCTTGGCTTCGACTTTTTAACAGAGCAATTTGGAGAGAAACACTAAATGAAGTCTAAAGGCAGGGTATGTCCAAGAAGGCAGAGATCCTTGTTTTGATTTACAGATAAGAAGGACACCTTGACACCTCGTTCTCTGCCTGAGTTTCCGCTGCAGCACATCACAGTGGGGGGAGGTGCTTAGATGAAGTTTCACCTCTGTGTCTCTGAAAATAAAACATACAGACCTGGAAATAGGAAGAGAACCATTCTTTTGCTTTTTGGCTTTGTGTGGCAATAGTAAAAAAGTACCTCAGAGTTCCTGAACACATCTACATGAGGGATGGGGTACATCCACTAAAGATGGCAGAGAAATTCAGCATCTCATCACAGCTTGCTTTGTACAGGGATTGCTGCTAAACAGTAAAAAAAAGCACACATAAGTGGTAGTGTGTCTCCTCACAGCGAAATGTGTGCTACAGCTAGGAGAAATTAACTGACTTATCCCAGCACTTTCTTGCATGTCAATGTCTAACTTTTTAATCACAACCACCCTGCATAATATGGAAATTAGGAACATCATCATTTCCAGTAATTACCAGAAACATACACATTTTCCAACACGGTGACATTATGTCATGAATTCCCTTGTCAAGAGGAAAAAAAAAAGACAAAACATATCATACTTGTTTGAGAAGGCAAAGTGATAGATTTGTCATGAGGGTAATCATCTATGTAAAAAAAAATGCACTATTATCAACTTCCTGAATTTCTGAAAAGGGATTCATTTTCTGCCTGAGCTAATAATGAACATTTTTCTTCTATTCATCATCTTCAGCTATTTTTTCTCTTGAGATTCATTTACCGCTAACTACTGAACCTAAGAAATAAAAAATAGGCAACATGCCTTTTTGAAGTAATGGCTTAGAAGAGTATTAAATCAAGAGGCAAAAGATGGGTTTTGAAGATGTACGTTCAAAATTCTTGTAACAGCTGCAGGTTTTTAACAGAGGATCTGCACCACTGGTTTAGTAAAGGTATTGGGGAAAGTAAGTTTATCCAGTGACAGAACAAAGTGGGGAATAGTAATTTTTTTTTCCTCCAGACAAAATTCACAGTAAAAAGAATAAAACTGAAGGAGCAATGAGATCAATGGCACTATAAAGTACAATTTGTGCTGCGGGAATTAATCTAGGATGATCGTTTAAGTGCCTTTTAAATCTAAAATGGCCTGCATTAAAGCAGATCATGCAGATGCTTGAAGTCTTCCTAATCTGTCTTCCCGTGCACAGCTCTCAGCCTGTCAGACTGTCACTTGGGCCACTGATTGACTGTTATGTGCTATTGAGATACGGAGTGACAGCCACGCTGGGGGAAGTGGCCCAAAATGCTTCTCCTATGGTACAGTGGGGCCTGAGGCTCCCCGAGGATCTCAGAGTCTCAGCGCTGCTGGGCTTTCCCTGCTGCTGGCATCCCTGCTCTTTGGCAGAGCTAAGATGGAGCACTTGTGCAGGGAAAAGGAGGAAGATCCAGGATTTGCACTTTAATTCTTCTCTGCAAGATTCTGCTGTCACATTGTCTTACTATCCCTACTTTGTATTTCCCAAAAAAATGAGCCCTCATATCATCAGCCTGTGGAAGCACAGGAAAGAAGATCCCTTACACACAGGAGATGGAAGGAGCAGGACTTTCTTTGCTTTTGAGAAGGATGCAGAGAGAAGACCTCTCCACATGCCCTTTTACCTCATCCCTTGCTCAACCTTTTCTGGCATGGCAGGAAAAACCATACAAACAATCGCTGTTGGAGGTGCTTGCCTGATGCTACTGGGTGTGCTTGCACAAGGTTATTGAGTAAGTGCATTCAGATCTCTCACTTGGGTCCTGGCAGAGGTCTCTGGGAAAATCAATGAGTCTAACTTCCAGGGAGGTTTCTGAGAGGTGTGCTTCAGTAGCACTAGGATTCACATCAAGGATTCACTAGGATGTACATCAAGGTACAGGTTTCTGGCATTAACTGGTTCCATACTTCCCATGGTGTCTCACTGGGATGCTGTCCAAACCCAGCTTCTTGCTCTAACTTGCTATGCTAAGCAAGTGTATGGGATTTGAGAGATTACTCTCTGAGACTCTAGCTTGCTGGTCTGAAGCCAAAATGCAGACAACACCTGTGAAGTCCCAAAGCGAAGCAATTTTAGTGTGCAAGGCTGACTCTGTGCAGGAGAGGCTCGTTTCACTGGCTTGTAAAGCTGGTAGTAACGCACAGACCCTCTGCAATTTGTTTCTACAGTGTTTCCAAAGCCATGGGGCAACAGAAAGGAATGAGTGTAAATTCAGTCTCCACTCATGGGTTCCCTGCTAGGAAGCAGAGACAGCTTTCAACAGCCAATTCTCATTTCAGTGTTATATTAACTAAAAGCAGGATTGGAGGAAGAGCAGAGGCTTCAGGATCTGGTATTGAAGGCATCAAATCATGTCAGAGGTCAGCAAAACAATTTTATTCTCCAGGTGATGTCTTGACTCTGATTGCTCTAACACAAAGTTGCCAAGAAACTCAGCTATCCCTAGGCAGCACTCTAGAAGTAAATACAGCTGTTTCTAGAATTTTGCATAGTGAGTATTGAAATGGATTCTCGGCTTAACACAGCAGACAGCTAGCAAGACCAAAGCATGAAATCAAATTCCATCAATCCTTTAAATTTGTTTATGCAACCCATTGTTACTGCTCACAGAACAGCTTTGGCAAGCAAAGGCCATGACAAAACATAGCTGTAGTTTATACAGAGAAATTCTTCCCATCTGCCATTTTTGTTGTCAGTTGTTTTATATTGATTTCTCTCCATGCAGTTCCAAGTTTAATCTGGGCACAGCTGCATTGAACCAAGGAAGCTGAAGTAATTTTTCTCTTGTAGTGAAGCAGAAATGGGGGGGGGGAAATGGCACCTATCACCATTTTTTTTTCTGGTAGCAATATGTTAGAACTTCTTTGCTGTAACACCGATGTAGATTAAGCCTGCACTTATCGCTTTTGATACAAATATTTCTGGTAATTTCATTTTATCTGTGATGAGCAAAATGAAATTCACACCAAGGAGCATGTTCTCAAGTAACTCCTTTCTCCACATGAGAATGAGCTGACTCAGCACATGAATTATGGAATCACAACTACACGGTGCCATATTACAGTCCTTAGATTTATAAAGATTTCTCCTTAAATATAAGCAGCATTTCTTGGGCAATTAAGGAATTTGATCTGTATCTACCTGGAGTTCCACTTTACTTATATACTGAAGTGGCACATGGGATGTGCCCTAGAGGTCATTTTCAGTGGTCACAAGGGTGTATTCATTCCTGTGGGGTCTCTGCTTCAAAACCCTTCTGGTCACTGCACAGCCATGACAGAGAAATTGTAAGCAGGCAGTGTAATCACGGCAGCAGAGCATGTTGTACATGACGAGAGGAGCAGAGGCTGCCAACCTTAGTAAGTGGAGTCTGAGATGGAGACTCGCTCACAACAAGGAGAGGGAAGAAAACTATTTAAGTTAAAAACATGTCTCTGTGAGATGGTCACGAGGGCATCTAAATTAAGGGGTTGCTGAAGCAGTGAGGTTTGGGGCTGCCAGCCTAACCACCAGTAAAACTCAGAAAGCTCCTCTCAGTCCTTTTGTTTGTATGGTAGCCGTAGCCTTGACACGAAAAATTCCCAGTGGCACAGGACTTCTATGGATACATTAAAAAACCCAAAATGCAAATGTTATCTATATATATCCTTATATGCTGTGAGGGAATTAATCTGCTCTAATTTTACCGCTTTTCAATTAGAAGGGTTCAGTGTAACAGAAGATGCTGCTAGAAGGTGTGTTCACTTCTATTCATAGCCACCTTTCAATGCACTCTGAAGTCAGACAAAATCCAGTGGGTTTTATTTACCAGCAAACCTTCAAGGCAGCTCTCCAAGAAACCTGCAATTCTTCTTTGCTAATGAGCATTGCTAGATTATTGTGTGACAGCAAGAATATGACCAGGGAATACCCTGCTGAACATTTCATCCTCCCTGGAATATGCTTTTGTGAGGTAAGTCATAATGAATATCATGTGCCAATTGTCTAACCTATTGGGAAAGAGCAGGTACATGAACAGCTTGCCGCAAATGTGGGAGAACCTGCTGACAGGCATGGACGTGGTTTAAATGCCATTTTCAATGAGAGCACTATAGATAAAGGCTACACATGTACATCACTTGTACACTATCTGGAAACTGTCCTCCTGTTGCTGACAATGGAAGATCTTTTCTTACAATGTCTGATACAAAAATCCCGAAATTACCAAAATGGCCAGCGCAAAATGCAGGAAAAAAAAAGAGGTTCAAGCAGGTAATTAATAGGAATTCAAAACGACTGATACTATCTGAGGAATGCCAAATACATCTTTGTAACATGGAATTCCAAGCTTTAAGCATGCCATCAATGAAGGGCATGAAGTGACACATATTTTAAAGTTCTAGACACTACCTGGTTTATTCTTCTAACTAGAAGCTTCTAATTTATTGATTAGGAGAGTCAACTATTTAGAGAGTCAATTGGTTTTTCTTTGAAAGGTGTTAAGAGCATGATTCATCTTTTCATTTTGCTGAGCACCCAACCGGAATGTCCTTCCCTTGTCCCATTTGGATAGTCATTATCGAACACGGCTTCCCTATCTGTTCCCAAACTCCAAAACAAAGCTGTCAAAGCTCTCCCCATCAGCTATGAATATAAGAAAAAAGCTCAAATGGTTTCCAAGAGGAGAAAGATAGACAGGATGTTGAGTGGTAAATGAGGATATTTGGAATACATCTGTGGTCGCACACTTTGTCATTCCCTACTCAGCTCATCTCCAGCTCAGAGGAATGGATTCTCTTACACAGCAGCAGCTGTTACTGTTTGGATTGTAAATAGTCATAAGCCATATGGTGTGGCAGGACAAAAAAACTTCACACTTTCTCACATGGACAAATATTATTATTTCAAAGCATAAACACATCAATATATAAGTCTTTTCTCTGGGGAAGAATATAATCTTCAACCTGATGCTAAAAAAATTATTGGCTTCCAGATTAGCAGATTACCTGTTAACATTTGGTTTAGATTTTTAGAATTTGGATGTCACAACAGAAAATAAACATAGGTGTGCAGTAGACACAGCACTTTCAGATTGATAGATGGGGTGAAAGAGACACAAAATATAAACTGATGTAATAAAATGGGAGGGAAGATTAGGAGGAACGGAGAAAAAAAAGGCAGTCTACACACAATTACTATGGCAGAATATATTGCTATTTACTAACTAACTACATAAAACCAGTGTGATTGTGGCTTATCATGCAAATGGATCAGCAGTTTCTTCATGCATGTGAATTTGAACTCTCCGCCTGGTCAGCGGTGCATAAAGAATTTCAGATGTTGGTGGATTATATCCAGACAAGGACAGGCCTCTCAAAGACAATGGGACCTCTGCTTGGTAAAGGAAGTTCATACAATCAGTGTATCCAGAACTCAGAATAAGGAGAAGATGCAGTCCACTCCCTTGCTGCACCCGAGCTAAGAGTTGCTTTCATTTGAAACCATGATTTCTTCAGCATTCATGTTTTTATTTATGCTCTTGCTAAAGAACTGTTTAGCTTATCTTTTTGCTTTAAGCACTGTAAAGGAAAGTGTGATCACTCTTCCCATTGTGTGGTGAAGCTGGCAACACGCACTGTTAACTTACAGTTCTGCAGAGCCAAGTTTCTGAGCTACACCCCAAAAGTCTTAGCAGAGTGTCAGTGCACTTGCCCATAGCAAACACTGGCACACCCTATTCATATAGTTAGACAGACCCCATAACAGAACCCTGGACCTGGCAATTAACAGTCCTGTTCTGTGCCCCTCTCAACCCGTTTCAAATGCTACATTGACACCAACTGGCACAACAGAGTGGTTCTGAATTTACATGAAGAAAATCCCCATCAGCAAGAGATTCTGTTGGTTACTAGCTGCCCCCCAAATGAAATGATCCAGCCAACGATAAGGATGGCAGGGCACTTCTGAGCCCACAAGAGTGACTCCTGACCTCAGGACACCAGCAGATACAAAGGAGGTCAAGAGACCTTCCATATCATTCATCCCTTGATGAGAATCACAGTCCAAATCCGACCCACGGACATAAACAGAGGCAGCTAATCAGCATCTAATATGAGACAAAGAAAAAAAAAAACCCCAATCTTTCCACCGGATTTGGTGGCCCTGCATCAAACAGCCATTTTGCTCTAATGATGTCCCTACCATGCCCAGTTTTCAATGAAACGTGACTATATGGTTAAACACTTTTCTACCACTGTTGCAATTTGTATCCTGACATCCTAAACCACATTCTGTTATTATGTTTTTTGTTACTAAAACTCAAAAGTGGAAGCAAAATGCCTGTGGATCAGGAGAACGGGTCCACTACTGCGTTTGAAAAGTTCAGCATGCCTCAAAGTGTTTTCTTTTTATCTTTGACAGGGAATGTGGCTCAGACCAATGATCCAATAAGGACCAGATATCCTGACTCACTCTCACCAAGCTGGCTAGATAACCCCATAGTCAAGACACACTGGGAACCAGTTCACCAGGTTCCGGTGCTGAGATACTTTGCAGAGCGACTTGAGAAGCCCCTCCAGATCTCAGCTCAGCACAGCAGTGTTACTGCAAACCTCTCTACCAGTGTGAACACCAGCATATCTTCTTCATGACAATCAGCTGGCTTCCTCCACAGGAACACAATGCATTTGCTGTTCTCTTTTGAAATTACAACCAACATTTCCAGGCACCTTTCTTTTAAAATACTTCTTTAAAATAACAATGTTCACACAAACATAGCCCCATTTTTGATTTCAAGAAATGGGAAATCCCACAGACAGAAGATTTCATTGCACCTTTTTCATGTAGTTTTCTAAAGTCCAGTCTTGAGTGAAGGGCTCTGCTCTTGGGAGAGAGAGCTCATCTGAGAAGAGACTACAGTCAGATGATGATGGAAGTACTACTGTCCTGGGAGAAAGGTAGTAAAACCCCCCCATCACTGTAAAGAAAGAACAAACAGAGATTTTCCTATTTTTTTTAAGAGATATTTAAGGCACTTAGCAAATAAATCATGCAGGAGACACATTTCCAAAGTGGTCACTGGACTGAAGTTGATAAAACTAAGTTGCGAAGGCAACTTCCATGCATGGGAACCTGCTCAATATATAAGTTCAGACAACCACAGAGGTGGTCTTCACCCACAAAACTCTTGGTTTACAGCCAGATTACATGATTGTGGCCTAAAGGTTCAACAGGACAATCATTTCTACTTGCCAACCTGCTGTTGTGAGCTAATGACGTTAGCATAAATCACATATAAAAGACAGCAAAATGAAGAACTTCATAGTCTGTAGACTTTAACTAAATTATATAGAAAAAGATTAACTTAACTCATACATCCCTAATATGCAAGTTGTTTTTGTACTCCTGTATTTTCAGCAGTGGGACAGACAAATGGTTGTTGCCTTTTAGTCATACCTTAGTTGCCTGTCGTACTTCAGTTGCCTTTTTTAAAACAAGGAACTACAAATAAGCCCTCACAAATTTGAACAAATTTTATATTAATCACTCTCTCCCAACTGCAGTGCTGCCCATGGAGGAAAGACCTAGAGACAGCTGAAACAGTGTCTGACTAAATACACCAGTAGAGTAAGAAGAAATTACTGACATTTTAAGAATATGGAAACTGAAAGATTTTGTAGGAATACTGAACTACACCAACAAAGTACAATTCACTTTGTAAGCAAGTGTAGGAAAATGGGTTGTACTGTGGCTTCCTCAAACTGGTCTACAGCTGCCTGTGGCAGTGCCTGAGACAATAAGCCAGACGCACTGATTATAAGCTTTACCAGATAGATCAGGCTCCCTTTCTCCCTCAGAAAAGAAAGTGTTCTTTAAGTTACTTTAGAAAGCCTCTAGTTGATTTTTCCTTTTCGTGAGGCTAATATGAATGTCCTGATTACCATCAGCAACAAGAGAAAGCACAATAAAGTTTACTTGTCCTAACCTGCAGCTATGCATATAAGTACCTCCCTTTACTTAAGCAGCATTATTCTGTCTGGCCTTTGTGCTGTCATGAGCAAAATTTGGACTCAAAAAACCCACAGTCTTTCTTTGGATGAAATCAATAATTCAATGACTGAAATATTATTTGCATTTTCATGGAAAAAGAAAAAGAAAAAAATAGCTACTTACAGAACATGCAGATTACATTTCTCATAAAGAGAACAGTCATAATTAGTCACCTTTAAAAAATTTTTCCCCCATCTGAAATAAAATTAGGTTTTGAGTTTATTTTTTCCTTTTTTTTTAAAGTAAAAACCATACCTCTTTAAATATCAAGGTAGCAATACTACAAATTATTTTGAAAATCTAGGTTACACTTATCTTAAAAGCAGCTGCTTAGACAAAATGCATCTGTTTAACAAGCTGACATGTCTCCCCTTCATATTCTTCTGAAAGCCATATGAACTAACTGTGAATCAGATTTGTATCTTGATATTAAAAGAGAAATCACATTCCACTTCCCCATGGAACACAACAGCAAACGCACCCATTACTGTCTGTAATGGCTACATTATGTTTTCTGCTTAATACAAGACATATAACCCTGCAGACAGAATAGCAAAATCACTTCCATCTTACTTTTCAGAAACTGCTGAATAAAACTCAGAACAATAATAATCCCTCTTTCCCCACTCATATAGTTTACTCACCATCACTTTATTCCAAAACTCAGTTTCACTTGAAAAATGATCCATAACAATGAAATGATTTCGTCCTTGTCAAAAGTATCACTCCAATAATTTAAATTACTGAACGCAGAAAAAGAAACATTGTGCTCCACAGAGCACTCTAAACACGCACTGTTGTTTTTGCTGATGCAATGAGGCTTCTAAGCAAACGAGCAAGTTTGCAAGCAAGCTGGGTAGTGGCATTTTCCTTATGATTCAAGAGTGAAGTATGCCTCAGCTAACTGAATGCTCACACAACATATAATAAAGGAACTCAGGGATTCATACACGTCTCTAAAACAATCATTTCTAAAACTTCTACTCATATTACCATCTCTAAGTCTGCCACACCTCAAAAACGACGAGCCAGATATAAACTTTTACTAGGTGCTATGTGCAGCCAAGAGAAGGACAGCTTCAAGCCAGAGGCTTGTATTTAAAAGTCTCTGAAGTTTAAGTCCCTAAGGTGTATGAAGTTACATTCTGTGTATGGAATGTAACTGCGGATTCCTGCTTGCTGCATATATAAATATGATAAAGTTCATCATAAGCCACACATTAAAAACATAGTCTGCCACAATGTATTACCAGATTAATGCACAAAACTACTGTGATAGGAAGAAGTTACAGAAACATATTTAAATAGGCTTATAATTGCAAATTTTAACAATTAACACCCTCCTCCCTCAAGTGTCAAGAAACGCACAGATGAATTTGCAGGGTAATTTTCTAAGAAATGGAGATAACAAGATCTGGGGAAAATCTAGACGCTGTGTCTTCCTTTCCACAGAGGTGCAGACCTGTCTGAGCCCTGAGAAGCAGGTAAGTTTAGAAACAAACCTCTGTCTTAAGATGAAGTGGGGAGAAATCCATAATAACCTAATGACTGCCTGATAGTTGGGAGCCTCCAGTGCAAGATGTGTCATTTATTTCACCAGTTTTTAAAGCTTATGTCAGCTTCCTTGACAGGTAAACCTTGTGAAGGTTCAAAATCTTTCAAGTTCCAGACATCAGCAAATAAATGCTGATGCAGACCTTTACATGACCATCAAGCCCTCACCGGATTCACTGGATAACCTTTTTCCTTTGCCAGCTTTTACTTTTTCTGACACACTGAGGTCTGAGGTAGTATTCACTCTACACCACTTGATGTTTTCTAATGAGCTGGGAGCCCTGCACGTGCTGCAACCTTGGAAACTCCATCTCGATAAATGTTCTCCACAGCTACAAGTTTTAACATTTAAAAGCTCATGTTTTCTTCCAAGCTTCTATCTTTAACATCTTCCTCTGATGTCCTTGCTGTACTTGCAGGTTCTTTTCACAACTTCGAGAAGCAGACAGGCAAAACTAAGTAAGGACACGGATTAAAGCAGGGAGTGGCTCTTAGGGGAGCCCCAGCACCCTCTGCTGGGGCTGGAGTGCTGGGAGGTAGCTGGGCCAGCCTGTGGCACTCATCCTTTTGGCTGGGGTGAACCCTCAACAGCTGGGGCATGAAACTCCTAGCCGGTGGTTTTCACCGGGTGAGAGAGCAGCAATGCTACTGGCCTGTTTAAATAATTAAAAATGTAAGAAAAACCTTCCACTTTCTTACAGCCTAGGAAATTCTAAATAACACTTAATTTTATATCTATATATGAAATAGCATAATATCTATGCTACTATAACCTGAACTAGTTACACACTTGCAGGCAGCATTTAATTAGATCAGTGGGCCAAAATGAAAAGGAGAACAGAAATGCCATGTTTACACCCAATAGAGTCACCCAGGCTACTGAAACATCCATACTGGACTCCAGCTGCACGCTTTGGCCTGGGATATACTTGGGCTGTTTAACACACTGATCAATTTACAATCCAATTACCTGACTTCAGATATCCTGATCTCTGTCATCCTCAAACAATGTGGAAAAAATTTAGATGCACCTTTAATCAGCACTTTTTCCCAGTTTCCGTGTTCTACTTGCACAAACAAAATTAAATTAAACAGGATACGGATCATCTTGTATGTGTCCAGAAATAAATAACTTCAAAGGATGTCATTCAGCAATAAATCTATTATAAGTGCTTTTCAAGATCTTTGATTTGCAAAAACTAGCAAACTGTTCCTTATCGGTATGTACATTTTTCTCCCTTTATTCTCTGAATCCTGCAACTCAGCAAATTAATATAATTCTTCTGGCATTTTGTAGACCACAGACATCTTTGTCCTTTTGCAAAGGATCCTTAACCCTCTGGGCTTTCCAGTTACGAACAGAATGTCTCCAATACCTTATCTGTAGTCTTGAACCATGTTCATTGAACACAGTGGGTTGGAACTATATCTCTGCTGTAAGCGCTAAGGAATTTTTGTAAATCCATTACATTACCATGGTAATGTTACTTTATTTTACTTAGTCATTTTATTTTGAGAAGCATTTGAGACTGTGCTACAAAATTTAATTTAGATGGAAATCATAACTCAAATTAGTTATTTAAAAAACTAGAAAACAATTTCCACAGTTAGAAATATTGTGGTGAAGAACTGTGATGTAAATGTTAAGTGACTGAGTTCTTAGTTTTGAACTACTATTTCGAGGGGAGGGTGGAAAAGGAGAGCAAAGGGTGAGTGATGGCAGCTTGTGCACTGCAGGATCCTGTAAGCTGGCACTCAGGATAGATATAGTGAGGAAAACCACAGAGGTGAAATGGCGCAGGGTAGAAGCCATCTTTAAAAGTCTATTTCTTTCTTTTTTTTTTTTTTAATCTCTTGATTCTCATGCTACACAGCATAAAATCTTTCATCAGGATCGTAATAAACATCTATCAAAGATCTTTCTCTGCTGCTTTAACAGAAGGCCAAATAATTCAGAGACCAGTTGAAGTTCAATTACATTTTTCTGCAGTAAGCCAGAGAAAGGTGCAAAGTAAATCACCTTTATGTACCCTTCCTGAAGTTCTTTCATATTGATCCCCTCAGAAAACATGGTTTGAACATTTTCTCATGTTCATCATCTAACTCTGAGGTTTGGTTCCTGTAGTAAGCACAAGTATATTCTGTTTTGCATGCTCTATTTCTGAAGCAGAGCTTGTTCCTGCAGTCACATACTCCCCTCTGAGCTGTGGAAGTGCAGCAGTTCACCCCAGCGAAGGGCCTTCTTCACCCACTGTGGTCACACTTCAGAATTCCCCTATCCTGTCAGTGATTAAGACAGCCCACTGTAATATTACCATTCTCAATACAACACGTACACGTTTCTCTGTCCCAAAATTTAAGTCACATTATACTCCAGAATCTTCACTCCTATCTGACAAGCAGAGGAAGATTTCACATCTGATTTACTTAGGGAGGTCTGAGTTTTGCAACATGAAGTAAGGTTGCAGATGGACTTTCACTGACTGAAGAAGCATTGCACTGGCACAGAAGCCCATCAGTCTGAAAGTTAGAATCTAAAGTGAAATTCTAGCTGCTGAAACAAGTCTGTGCATTGGTTAACATGACAGTTAATCATTTTGGACTTTACTAACACCAAATTATGTGCTCCTTTAAGGCAAACAGCTGACTTGCAGCTAACTTGCAGAAGAGTTCTATGGCCCCTGCAGCTCTTTGAAGAAAAACTCTGATCACAAACAAAACTACTTTTAATTGCCCATAGGTATTAAAAAAACTGAGACTATCACTGTATAAAGTATCCTGTCTCCTATTTTTACACCATTGTGGCTCTGAACTTTCACTCAAAATGCACTCAAGTATGACTTGAATATTAAATACTGATTTAAAAAAACTTAAACCCACACATCCCGGGCACTGGCAGATCCTCATGTGACAGGGCAACATCTGACACTGCCACGATAAGCAGCTGGACCAGAGCACTGCCATATGCATGTGACCTGCCAGTGTCCTGCTTCTGAATTTCAACTGCCCGTTCTGTGACTGCTGATCACACCCCCCTGAACAGGGCTTGATGAAGTTACTCCAGGATGTGCTATCAGTACTTTGATATTCTTTGTCTTAATGCTTTACACCCAAATCAGTGCTGTGAGGTCAAAGCCTTACCAGCAGCAATGCATGTCACTGTGGGATGCGGAGAGGAATGTGAGACACATTGCAGCCCTCGCTTCACTCTGGCTTGTAAGAAATGCCACCTCACAGAAGAAGAGATCACAGATTTTGGAAATTATATAAAGTGGCTGACCTCTTCCAGTGTACAGTTTAGGGGAACTAAAACACAAATACAGAATATGCCACAATACAAAGTGAACGCGTAACTGGAAGATTTATAACCTACATTACTAATTGAATAATCAAGTCCTTATAAAATAACATCTAACACCATCTGACACTGGGAGCTGACAGCACCTCCCCAATCAGTGCTAAATAATGCATCCATAACAATTGCCTCTCACTTGATTATGTTAACATAGTTGATACTAGACGCAATTCAAAGATTATTGAAGTCAATGAGTGTTCTTCATTAATGCCAATGGAATTTGAATCAGACTCATCAAATGAAAATATAAGAGAGGAGCTAAAAGTGTTGTATGGGCATAAGAAGCAACAGTGGTTCTAGACACTGGATATTAAAAATTACCGTGTTCTCACTACGTACCACAGTAGAAGATCCTTGAAAATAATTATTTTTGAATCTTTGTGACAAAAGTAAGTGGTCAAACACAACCCTGCTGTAGGTCCCCTCCTGTTATCTGTGCACATGATCTCCTTTGACACCCCAAAATACAACTTGGGTCACAAAATTCCAAGTTTTGATCATAAAATTTACAGTTCTAAATTCTAAGTAAACTCTCTAATACTGGATTCAATTTTACAGTTGAGAATTATTACATGAAATGGCAACAGTTCTAACTAAAAAGTCTGAGGGGCGAGAGGAATTATTTTTCCTATTTATTACAGAAGAGCATATGATAACACAATAGAAAGGACTCTGGTTATTGATAAAGACAAAATGGGATAAAAAAAGGTCTCCAACATCTCTGATGATGACTCCAAATTCAAAATATATAGTAAATCTGGACACAGCTGTGCTAAGAGAACCTTAAATTTTACCATTTGTAGCTTGTTACGCTACAGAGACTTGTAAGGATCAGGAGAAAATTTGCCTAGGAAAAAATTTATCACCCCTTTACTCAATTTTCTTCAGTTATTGTTTTCGTTAATTTACAACACTTTAAGAGCATGGAGGCTTCAGAGGGGTTGGGACACTAATGAGGATGGTAAAGTTCACAGCAGGTGTGGAAATTCAAAGCAGAGGTCAGCATGTTCACCCTGCAGGAACCCTACACAATTCTTCAGCACTGACAAGTACTAAAACTTTGTCAAGTTCCCAGATACTTCTGCCAAAATGAAAGAGAAGGGAAGTGTTGTTTTTAGTTTTCTATCTGTTTATGGTGTTTTTTTCTCTCTTCCCTTGTAGGAACAATGATACTTTTTGAAATCAGGATGCTGACAGGAAGAGTTCCCATTGCTCTTTTCTTCTTTATAGGTTCTGTAGCAGAAAACTCTGGAATGAATAAGAACTTGGAGTAGCAGGTAACCTTTCCCTGCTGAAACGAAGCTGGGACCTCAAGGTCAACTCCTGTGTGAGTTGTAAGAACAAGTGAGATGTAAGAAATACTGAAGAAATACTGCAAGCAGAGGAGCACAAAGTAATTTCCTTGGATCAGATCTATGGTTTTGGGGCTGTGAGTTAAAGGTAGCAGATGACATTGCTCTCCATCTGCAGCCAGACTAACTCAAGAAATGTATCTGTGCGCATACGTCCCATGCACAGACCATGACACTTGGGCATCAATACTGGCAAAGCACGGGTTTGTCTCGAACAAAGGAGTGAACAATGAAATACTTACTGTTTTTAAAAAAGGCATTTTTAGCTGTTTTCCAAGGAAGTGGCTCCGTATTTCTTCCTTAGCAGAGTTCACCATCTTGGACAGACTGACAACAGCAATTTTAAGATCAAAACAAACCAAATCAGAACAAAAAAGCTTCTTTTGAAAACACTTGATGTCTGCTAGCTGCCTTATTTACATCTGACCTAAGTTTTGTGTACTTAGGTTGTTGACAATATACAGTGTGATGTATGTTGCAGACAACGTACACAGGGCTCTGCCGTTTCAGAGGGGGAAGAGAAAATTATTTTACAGCTCTGCTACTTCTGCAGGAGAGATGCCAGCAGTCTCTGGGAAAAGTGGGTTTGTGCTTACATGAATTTCTTATACAGCACATTACTCTATAATTTGCCTGTGCTAGAAGATAGACCAGAAAACCACTGACACTGCTCTGTCAGGTCTACCCACACATGAACATTTTGTGTTTTTTGGAAAAAATGCAGTAAAGGTTGATACTGGTGTGTTTGTTTTTTTTTGTTGTTGTTGTTGTTGTTGTTTTTTTTAAATAAAAAAAAGCTAACAGATTTACCAAAAAAGACAGAAAGAGAGAGGAAAAACTTTCCAGTGGCTCTGTCAATTATGTTGTTCATGTTGCTGTCTTCCTACACAACTTTTTTACCCATTATTAGGAAGCTGCTGCCAATTACTGGGTTTACAACCCTAAGTCCTAGAAGGTAAAGTAGATTTCAGTCAACAGATCTTGACTGGAAATAGAAAAGAAATTGATTTGTTCTAATGTAAAGTCCCCAGTAAACAACAGTAAACAATATTCTTCCTCTTGCTCAGACTTGCAAACAGAGATTTTTAAACACCATTTTCTCATGCAACATCCCTTTCTCTTTGTCACAAGGGCCGGTAGACAATCCTGGTGTTCAACTTAACACAGCAACCTGGCAGCATGAGAAAAACATTTATAGTCTAAGCTAGGTTGAAGCAAAGACTGATTGCTTGTCAAAAATAAGCAAGAATTATATAAAGTATATAAATAATCAGCAAGATATTTATCAAACTCCTTGACAGTACTATTTCAAAGCTAAGTCAGGGTTTGATAGCTGATGGGGGAAAAAGGGTCCAAGGCTAGATGTCAATATAGTTCCAACCTGGCACTTGGCAAAAGCAATGGCTGTACCGCCCACCCCTCCCACAGCATCTGGCTTTAACAGAACAAGATTTAGCAGTATTTTTGGTAAATCTCATTCCTGTTTATCTATATATAACATCTGTAGAGGCTTTGATAACTAAAAATGACACACAAACCCCACAAACAATAACACTATCATTTAATTAATATAACTTTCCTAAATTTTTCCTTTCTCATCGGCATATAAGCAGAGCTTTATTTTTTAAACTTCGGCTCCTGGGATCACACTATTTATGAGAAGTTCAGTTTTCACAAAGAAAATCATGTTGCTTTAAGTACTTAAGGATCACAGAGAACGGACATAAACTCTAATACCTAAAAGGTATAAAATGTAATAAGGTAAATAAAATTGGGAGTTTTTTTCATATCTGGCATTAGCAATGGGGAAATCAATGGTTCTTAGCACCAACAGAACCCCTTAGCATTTTGTTTATATCCACATATATACAATTCTCAATAATAAACTACAATGGACTTGGTTGCCTCATTTATTTTTTGTCCAGATCTGTGCAGAATATCATAAACAGCTAAAGATGCCCTCTGTCTTCCAGTGTGCTGAGTTCCATTGGTTTCAGAAAGGTAGTGTGGCATAGCGGGAAGCACACAATGAAACAACTTTCCTGTGCAACAAACAGCCCAGCAATCTTGCAGCGGTTAATACCAAAATACAGTGCAAATGCTAGCAACCTTACAGTAGGGATGTTTTTATACAAAACAACTGTAAATGGCTAATAAATCTGTAGTTTCAAATCCAGGCTTTGAGAAAAGCCAATGGCATATCGTCATTTCAATTACTAGATGACAGATAATTTCAAAGAACAGTTTGAACGGCTAAATTGTTTAAGCCACATCACCATCGTGATTGGAGGTATTTCATTATTTGAAAAAAAAATTGCAAGTAGAATTATGATTATTATTTCAGGACAAAATATCGGCTCTTTTTGTTGTGTTTGCATTGTGATTTTGTACATTGCACATAAGCAAAACATGGTTTCCTTCTTTCTTCAGCCTGTTATAGTTGTTCTATGATTTTCTACCCTTTTCTTTCACTTTGTTGGAGTTCGGAGGGGAAGAGACTATTTGGCATGGACTTTTCCCGGTGAGCTTAGAGTATTCCTTCAGCAAACATCTTCATTTGCAAATACAAAAGCAAATAGCAAAGCCAATCCCTCCACTGATGATTCGGGAGCTCCCAGAAGATCCCACCGCAGGGGGGGCAGCCCGTAGAGCACTCCCCACCACCCAAGGAAACACGCACAGTGCCCGCGGGAAGCCTGGGCTGGGGATGCGCCGCCAGACTGGGGTTTTGCTGCCTTTTACAACTCCTTTANGCCGCCGCTGGATCGGGCCCTGCCCGAAGGTGTGCGGGCAGCGCAGGGAACGCGCCCAGGCGTGTCCGCGTGCGCAAAACTCCCTACAAAACTTAGCAGTGGTCCGGAGACAGTTATTTATACGACTGCAGAAATACCCTGTGTGTTTGTTTTGCCTTTTTTTTTTTTTTTTTTTTTTTTTTTTGTTGTGGACAGTTTTTTA
>WEIT01028441.1:0-27678 GCA_013389985.1 Dryoscopus gambensis | reverse complement strand
TTTTGAACAAAACATCCCCACCATCGCTGTTTAAGCCAACACAGAGACCGAGCATGCAAGCTCCACTCACGAAATCCTACGAGGCGCCGACTATACTGTGGGCTTTCCCTTAAACAGCTTCGATTGCAAAAGCAGCTCTAGTTTTATGCACATGTCAGTTACAGAATCAATTAGGTTGGAAGAGACCTCTGAGATCATCGAGTCGACCCTATGACTGAACACCACCATGTCAACTACACCATGGCACTAAGTGCCGTGTCCAGTCTGTACTTAAACACCTCCAGGGACAGTGACTCCACCACCTCCCTGGACAGTCCATTCCACAGTCTCATCACCCTTTCTATGAAGAAATTCTTCCCGATGTCCAACCTAAATGCCCCTTGGCACAGCTTAAGACTGTGTCCTCTCATCCTGTCACTGGTTGCCTGGGAGAAGAGACCAACCTGGCTATATCCTCCCTTCAGGGAGTTGTAGAGAGTGATAAGATCACCTCTGAGCCTCCTCTTCTCCAGACCAAATGCCCCCAGCTCCCTTAGCCTCTCCTCACAGGACTTGTGCTCCAGACCCTTCACCAGCTTTGCTGCCCTTCTCTGGACAATAATGCCTGTTGGACTGGGGTCTGACTGTGCTCCCCTGGGCTGCCTCCTCACAAAAAGCAGCAAAGATCTGTCATTGGCCTGGAAGCACAGATGCTTTGTTTTGCATCTTGAAAGAAATAAGAGAAACAAACTATTTCTGGAGAAAAAAATTCTCAGCAGAATAAGAATAAAAGAAAAATAAAAGGGACACTTAACCAGAGGCAGCTTTTAAGAGAAAACAGAGGTGAGTGCCCCCTGCCCCCGCTGTACTACTCACTAACCTGTGGAGGGAGAGAAACCTGACTCAAGTCTGGATAACGAAAAGGACTGGACCCAGTAGCTCCCCCCTGCTAAGTGTTCTCCATCACCCCGTCCATTACTCTGTCCAAGGATCAGACTGGAGAGCCAGCACAAGCTCTGTACTGTTATAAAGCTATGCCCTGTCTGTCTCATCACCAGACATCTAACACTGAAAAAGTGGTATGGCTGCTGGAGGGAACACAGATGATTATAGATAAAGCATTAGCCTATCCCTTCCTTTTTGTGCTGGGGACATGGTATGCCTACAGTGACACGCAAACAGAAATTCTGAAACGCAGAAGGTACATTTGACATCAGCATGTAGGCATGTACACTAGGATCTCTTTCTTTCTAGGGTGTACAAACCACAGCAGAGCACATCCAAGCCTGTTGTAGGCCAGGGAAATGACTGCCAGATTACACTGTAGACATAAAATGCCATCTGACTTCCAGTGTTGTGTTTGGATGCCTTTTTTGCAGTTCTTTATGACAGAAATGAGGCTATATAAAGACGTTTGATTACCCTCATTGTATATATCCTTGAGCTAAACTCACAATCTGAATTGTCCCATTTGAAATGAAGGAAAGACTGGATAGTAGGATTCAAAAAGCTGTCTTTATTAGCTGTATAATAAAGTTCCCACATAAGATAGGCTTTTTTTTTTTCTCCTCCGACAGAGATTGCTGTAGGATAAGTAGGAGGAAATTATGCAAGCTGATAAACACAATTATTCAGCAGTTCAGGAACACCCTGCAAAACCTCACTAACCAAAAAAAGTAACTACAGTCCAGACAAGGCCAAGAAGGGATGCTGCACATGGATGAGGAAGAAGTGAAGAGCAACCTAGTGTGTCCCCTCCACTCCCCACTTTTTCCTTTTCTCCTTCTCAGTCTGTCTCTCTGAATGAGTTTTGTCTTTCTCCAGCCAAATCTCATTGCAAGACAAATAACCTGAGAAGTTTCATGAACCTTCCTTCTTTAAAATCCATTATTTCTTCAGACTGTAATAATCAGAGGTCACAAGTGGTTCCAAGGGACATTATCCTTGTTCAGAAAGGTGCTTTGGAGTGCATTAGGGCAAACAGAAACATGCTTTGGGCAGTTAACGCTCTGGACGACTGCTCAGCAAGAGAAGGGGAGGGGGGACAAGCTGAATTCACTCCAGAAAAGCAGCCTGGCTGGGGAATGAACAACTTTTCAGTCCCTATCTCCTGTGGAATGCAACACAGCTGAGATACTGACACAGTCTCTCAGCTTGCACAGCCTGTATAACTCACTACCTCTGCCGTGGTTAACCTGCAACTCTCCACAGAGTTGTGGACATGTTGCTCCTCGCCCTTGCAGGGCAGAAGTCAAACTGCAAGTTTGTCTCACCCAAGACCAAACAGAAATCCTGCAGCAAAACAAGGACTTGGAACCAGGTTGCCCATACTTGCAGCTAGTCACCTCCTGTCTTTCCTAACCTTTTCTTCAGTCAGGAGTCATTCTGCGGCCAAGGCAAAGGTGGAGAAAAAGAAGGGTGGTAGCAAAGAGGGGTGGTGAGAAACTGAGTTAAGGATCAAACTTCAGAAGCCTGTTGAATATCAACAGTTACATTCATCTTTTTCTCAAATTGAACTGCAAAAGAAAGCTGTGACTGGAGGTTTTCAATGGCAGCTGGAGCTTCTACACTTAGGGAAGGGATTTGACTTGTGATTTAAAATGTTTCTTTTCAGGGCACTGATGTGAATGTGTGTCCTGCCTAAGGCCCTGGCACAACTCAGCAACTTTTTTCACCATGAGCAGTGCTGTCCTGAGCATCTCAAATGGCAGCCACCTGGCACACACCAGCTGGCAAATGGCCTCGCTGTACTCGTCGGGCAGCGCACTGCTGTGGTTACTCTGGTGTAAACTCCCTGCCTGGGCACTCCTGAGACATGAGTGACTGAGCAAGGAGTTATACCTGTGTAACTAGAGCAGTTTAATTACACTGGCAAATTTCCCCTGCAGATAAGCACTAAGACAGCTAATTCTGACTCTTTTCCAGGAGAAAATCACTTTGGATATCTCTGCACCTCTGTGAAGCCTGTGAGTGTTTACAGTGCCTTCACCCATAGCAGGAATAACTTGAAACCCTGGACTTTACAGTGTCTATCACTTTGGATCACACCTGAGTTTCCCATGCTCCCACTTACGCAATAAGTATTAAGAATATTATAAGAAAATATAAGAAAAATATAAATATTAAAAAAATAAAATATTATTTTCCCCCAAGTACTACATAATGCCCCCCAACACCAAATAGTTGGAGACATGAATGTAATTTTTTCACTACTGCTGTTGTAAAAGGCTTAATTTATTACCTATTAAAGCTTTTCCATTCTCTTCAGAGAATTACAGGAAGCCAATAGAGAAACTAAGGAAACTGATAAAAAAAGTCCCCCCAAAACCAGCCTCACAGTACCACTGAGGAGGATGTATGCAGCTTCTTAACAGCATCCCTGACTTCTCTTGCAGCCTGGCAGTGGTCCAAAGCAGACTCAACTGCAACAGCATGTGCCAAGCGGTGTCACAAGATTGTAACAGGTCTCAGGTGATCCCCTGACATTTCCACTTGTTCCTGCTGCTTTAAAGGCAAGTGACCAAACATGTACCCCCAGATCTTGTGCCTGAGCCTGTTCAGCATCTTCTCTCAAGATCTTAGAAGCAGACCAAGGTAGATTTGAAGAAACTTTATGCTGGATGTTGCACTGACACTAGCATTTAAGTTATGACAGAGGATTTGACACCTCCCCCAGTCAGCAGCTTTCAAGCAGTGCTGGGCCTACCCAAAATCTTGAAGTCTAAAATCAGGTACACCAAATGTATCAGATAAAATTTGTTTCATTTCATCCGACTACATCCAATCTAATCCTGCAAAAACATGTGAAAAAATCCCTTACTTGTATAGTTGCACCTTGTTGTTAACCAACTTGAAATATCTAGCAGAGACTGAGTGAAGGAAAGGTATCAGGCTTTACATAAAATAACCCTTTCAACTGGAATTCATGGTATGAACCCTTGGTCGCCAATATGTGCAACACAAGGACTACTTATTTCAAGTAACAGAGGTATTTGTGGGGGAGAAGAGTGCCGATTCCCATATGGCCTGGGAGTTTGAGCAAGTGAACTGCTTATTCTATAGTGCCAGAGTTTGCTGGCACTATTCCTGGTTTGAGATGATAGCTTCTGTGCTATGAAAACATAAGAGAATAATTGCTTTCTCTGGAAACTAGGTAGCGTTTGTCAACATTTCACTTTAAGGGAGCATTATGGGACCCTTTTCCCTGGTTTTGTGTTTCTTTACAGGTGAAGAAAAAGCCTGCCACCATTCAGCCCTAAAAGGACATTTAGAAAATAATGAAAACAAGCACGACTGCAGCTAGCCTGAAGGAAATGGCAACACTTGACTGCACGTGCTGTACACTGACAAAGTTACAAGGGCCTTACATGCAATTACCAAAACCTGCAGAAATACTCAGATTTTGAGCCAAACCATGATTCATACTATAGTAATTCTACTCATTTCATTGGATCATTCCAGTTCCAAAAGAAGTTTATTTTAAGGTTTTTACATTTCTCCCCATCTTCCATATAATGGCAACAAATTCAGACAAAAGTCTTCAAGTTCTCAACTATCTGACATTTTCTTTTCAAAATAAAAAATACTTGGCAAGGGTAAAAGAAGCTGAGATTTATGAATATAAGGCAACGCCAAGTAAATATCTTCTTTTCACAGAAAATAATTTTTCATGGTGAACAATGGTCAGACTAGATGTTTGCCTAATACTTGCCTTTCCACGACCAGATGTTCTTGAGTTTCTCACAGAGGCTCATTGATGAATACAATTTTTATGATGACATTATAGAAAAATGCAAAGTAATTATGGCTTTTGAACATTCTTCCTCTCGTTTTGGCTTTGAACTGGAAGATTAAAAGATTCACCTTCTTTGAGCAAGGTGAACAGACAATGCGTGTGCCTACAGTGGAAAAGGGAAGCAAAAGGGCTGCAACTATGACCTCTCAGATTCCCCTTTGAACTAGGGAGGGAGTTGCCAAAAAGCAGTAAACAAGCTTAAAACTAACAAGCTGTTGCTGCTGCCACTACACCCTTCACACAAAAATGGGCACCAGATCCTTGTTAGCAGGTTTAGCAAGGGGTGACTAAAGCTGCTGGAAGGAGTCCAGCCTGAGTGCAGGCCAAGGGACTGTCCCAGAAGGCAGCTGGACAGCCTGCCAGCTGGGAGCTGCACTGCATTTTCACATGCAGCTACAAAGCTTATAAATTAGGATTGCTGAGCCTGGAGTTAGTATGTGCATGACTCACAAATATTTATTAGGGAGGAAGGAGTGACATCTCCAAGAGAGCCTGAAGGAAAAAAAAACAAAACCAAGGGACTGAAGTTTTGTGGAGAATCAAAAAAGGATTGAGAAGCAGTGCTTCTCACTGCTCAACTGAGTAGAGACTGAAAGCCCAAAGTAAAATATTGGTTTAGTTCTTCAGTGACCTTTTCATCCAGTCATTTTTGTTTGCTCCTTTTCACTCAAAGCCTGACTTTGTGTAGATCTTAACATGCTAGAAGTGGAGAAGATTCCTGTCATTTGGAAATGTGCCATTCAAGTCTGTGGGACTGTTTTAGTAATTTGTGATACTTTTGTGAGTAATCCACTGGCAGTTGAGAACCATTTTTTCCCAATAGTTCTCCCAAATTATCAGAAAAAATCAGAAATTAAAAAGGGAATTATTTGAATTTACATACCTTGTCTTTATTTCAGAGTTACCATTCACCCGCCTTAATCAGACCATGCACTTAGTTATTTGAGCAAGTCCTTGTTAGTCTGATGAATTTAGTTTAGATCAGAACAGCTTACATATATATGTATAATCCTATTTATTTGAGGTGTTTTCATGAAAAGTTGAAGCAGAGTATCCTTCTCTTTCCAGTAATGTTAGAAGTCTCTCCATTAGCTAAACTTGGGGAACAAGATCCTGGCTGCTCTCTTTCCTCATCAAGGTCAGCTGAGTTTTACTATCCGTCAGCTTCAGTAACACTGTGTTACTATCGGGTAACAACTTTATTCACAAGACCAATTGTAGAGCAGAGCTACAGCCCAACTGTCTTGTGGACTCTTCATTAGCTGATCTCAGTTAATGAGTAGTAAAAATTATCCAGGCATTTAATTACAAAGCATTTGAAAGGGAATAATTATTTGCAGTTCTTTAATTTTCCTTTTTCATTGTTCTTCTGCCATTCCATCTCATACTTCAATGCCTCTTCAATAATAGTAAAAAGGTGTCTATTTTAATAAGCATCTAGTGTTTTAAATAGCTGGTCCTGAGTATTGCTGTCACTATGCCTAGGTCGAGACAGTTCTAAAGTAATGCTTTCATTTTCCAAATATATTTAACCACTCCTCCGGCAGTTTAACAGTCCCACCAATTTAAGTCCCACTCTTTTTTTGTTTTGTTTTGTTTTGTTTTTTTTTTTGTTTGTTTATTTTTTAATCAGGTCTGCAGCTCCTCTACAAATACAGTAAGAATTACAGTAACAGCTTCAGTTCTAAATTAGGGAATCAACAAAAAAATTGCTTTCAGTATATACCACTCACTGAAAGAGAACTTTTTTCTTGCTGCAGTGGAGCAGAGGGGCAATGGACAAGAAAGACTTAAAACATGAGAAATCAACAGCTCCAGGCTGTGCCCACTTGACCCATGCTATAGGGCTGTTCTCTTTCTTCTGCAGATATGCCAATTAATCTTTATACCTCTGATAGTCCTCATATACCTTAATGAGTGCATTAGCACTTGTCGTACACCCCCTCTCCACACTTCATTTGGTTTTTTTCATCACAGGTACTAACTGGTTAGCAGATTCACTGGCTGTAATGATAGAATATCCTGAGTTTGAAGAGATCCACAAGGGTCATCAAAGTCCAGCTCCCGGCCCTGCACAGGACAGCTCCAGGAATCACATCACGTGCCTGAGAGCATTGTCCAGACGTTTCTTGAACAAGAAGAAAGACCGTAAGCAGCAAATGCCAATTTATGGCTTGTAACTACAATCTCCTTGCTAAAACAACCTCAACTATTCCAACAGATATTCTCTAGACAGACTATAACTCTGCTCTTTCCAGCTCTCCATCAATGCTTTTAACCTTGTCTGTCCTACCAAAAACTGCCATTAGGTTAAGTCCTGTTCAGTTTGTTAAAAGAACATACACATCACCTTTGGAAACTCTGACCTGATTCACTGTAGAAAAAAGAAAAACAAACAAAAAACCCCCCTTTCCTACTAAGAAAAAAAAAATCCATTCTACTGAGATAAAACTAAAGGTTCAGGAATAGAGATGCCACATTTCTTTGCCCAGATCACTGTAACTGCAGTCTTTGCTAATGTTCTGTGACAATTTTCCTTTCAAGAGATTTCTTCCTACTCACCCTTACAATATATTTTATGTCCTCTAGCAGAAGTACTTCAAGGCACTTTGACGTGTGAAACACATCTGTAGTTCTGTAGTATGTAAAATAAAGTTGCTGCTGTAATGCAATGACCCAAGGTGCCCATGTTTGCAGTAATCTCTGTGAGCACATGAAATGTCTGCAGCTCCAGTGCTGTCTGAGCCTGGCATGAGCTCTGCCACTCTGCTGACAGCACAATGCATCTCCTCCTGCAAGCTATCTCTCTGCTCTGGGCACACCATCCTCAAATACAGGGTAATGTAAGCAACTAATGGTCTGGGGATACTTAATTAGTTGTAAGAAAGACATAAAACACGTCTCTTTTCTTCATATCAGTTTAAATGTTTGCCAGTCTGGGAATTAAAGAGAACTGATACACTATGTCTGATATCTGAGATATCACTGATAACAGTGTTAAAAAAATGAAGAAAACCCTGACAAGAAACTTTAAGCCAAACCTTTTCAGCTTCATTGCTCTGAAAGTTCAAATAAAATCAAAATAAAAAGCTTTGGTTCATTTGGAGATTTTGCAAAATCAAACCCTGACTGACAAGGTTTTACAAACATGAAAGCTCCCTTGAGGCATCCTTAAGTGCTCTGATTTATTACAGCTTTGTAGCTAATAATTACTTTCAGAGGGGAAAAGAAAGGTAGTTCCAGTTTGTAAATTGTTGCTTTGTAATGTAGAAGAATAACAATAGCCATTATGCTTTACTTAGTTGTACTGTTAATTAAAAAATTACAAAGTCAGTCAGTTAGTTAGTTAGTTAGTTAGTTAAAGCTGTTCCTCTAAGGGAACACCTTTAACTCCAAGCAAACCTCCAGACTCAAGAGAGCTGCTGGACAAAAAGCAATACTGCCTACCTCACTGGAGATGCATGCTTGTGGATAGTGTGACAGCAAGCCATAAAATGGATAACAAAAATTACAGGTTCTATAGGAATCTGTTTGGCTGATCTACTGCTAATAATTCCTGAAAACACAGTGCCCATCAAACATATATAAAAGCTGCATCCATATTATTTTCTCAAATGAGGTCTTAAGAACATGATTTGTTAATCAGGATATATGCACTAAACATATCAAAGATGCAGGTGGGGAATGCGCAGTGGTGTTAAATGAGTCTGACTTTCCTTCCTTACATCAAAACAAATCACGTTCCTGAATAACAGCTATGGAGTTAGAAGGGTTTTAGACTTGGTCATCAAATGTATCATGAAAGAAAATGGCATACAATGAGCTCTTTGCACACACTGTTTTGCTTTGGGCAATCATTCATTCCCCTGTGTTTATGAGGGTGACTATTACACAATCAGAACCATTACCAATATTGTATTTATGGGAACTTGATTCCAACCCTACCACTGGTACAGAGCCCCTGATAAGCACAGTGTTTGGGTTTTATCTGGTATACATAACTTGCTGATTTTAGAATAACTGACTGTTATGGTTTATAAAATCCAGTGCAGGGGCTGTTGCAGCATGGTGCCTGACTAATGGATTTATGGAAAAGCAAATGCAAGAATACAGACATTACTGGAAGAAGCAGCAGCCTGTTTTTTGGTGCTTGTACAACTAAACTGTTTTAAACTGCATGAACTAATAAAAGTCCATTTACAGTCTTGGAATTTTTTTTCAGGTTGCAAGGACACATATTTTTGATTTACCATTTTTGAAAACATGAGGTTTTATTTCTGTATGAAAATGCATCAAAGGGTTCGTAGCTTTATACTTTGTGTAATGGCTTTTGTCTGCTATCCATTGGAACACAATCACAGAAAATATTCCCAAATCATTGGGCAGCCTGTGTCAATACTGAGCTGCCTTATAGGACTCATCACACCCCTTTCCAATCACTAGAATAAGAAAGTGAAATAAAACTTATTACACTAAAGTAAATACTTCCTACCACAAAATGTCAAGAAATCATCTAATCACTCTAGGAAGGACAATAACTGCTCTGAAAAAATGCTTATTCCCTTACTCCTTGCTAAGAAGTTGCTTATACTGTACCAGAAAGACTAGATAGAATCTGTAAGAATTTTCTTTCTCAAAATGCTTGTGGTCATTATCAGTTTGGCTATAAATAAAATTATAAATATATATTAAAAAAAAACACCAACATTCTCTTCCACAGAAAAGTGGCAAATCCAACCAGACCAAGTAAATGAAAATGTGGTAAGCAAAGCATAGATATATATATGTCCCAGGGGAAGAATACCACCACTTTCTTTTGCTTCCTTCAAAGACTGCAGCTACATAAATGTTAAAATTTTCTCTTCTGTACAGAGAGAAACTGTTCCTAGGACATGCCATGAACCACTACAAATAAAGTTCTAATTCTTTGCTATGGGCCAACTGTTTGCAGAGGGTATTCCCACAGTAATTACAGCACTACAAGCAGTAGATAGAAATGAGGTATGTTTATATGATAGACAGTACTACCTCATAAAGCCTGCAGGCCGGATAACAAATATTTTATAATCAGAAATTGAATGCAATCCAAAGAGTTAAAAATAAAACAAACAAACCCCCCCAAACAGAACAGTGCAGCAATTCTAAAGAATAACCAAATTTCCAGAAATTACAATATGTTTGAGGCTATTTGGTGAACAGACACAGAGGCTAAATTCATCAAGAAAATTATTCACTCAGCATTAGCATTACAGCTGTGTTTTGCCTCCCAAGACTTTTGCCTTTATTTGCAATTGTGTTGATTATGCATATGCAAAATATTTTATCTATTCTATCTATTCCCTTTCCCTCTAAATGGTGCACTAATCTGTAATGACAAGCATGGTGCTGCACATGGAAAACTCATCTTCAGGGCAGGCAAAGGCACTAGATTCATATCTAGTAACTTTAAAGATCTGAATGTAGGATGAAATTGGTATAAATTTTCTCTAACAATATAAATGTGGCATTTTATACAAGAATAATACTCTGGTTTTAGGAAACAATTGTGGTATGTAGCTGAATTCATTACAGATTATTCCAAAAGCATGACTGCAGCAGCAAACTGGCACTTCAATTTTAATTTGTGAGCCTTGTGTGGGGTGACAGACATTTGCATAAGAGTGACAGTAACTTTAATCCCCCTCTACCCTTGACTTGCGCCTTGGTTTCTTTGAACGCATTTCTAAATCGGCAAAGCTTCAGCCAATTAGGAATTATAATACTTCTTGGAAAAGAAAAAACGTTTTCAATCCCAATACAATTTCCACAAAATAAATTATTTGCATAGAGCACAGCCAGTGCAAGTAACTGTATTAAAATGCCATTGCTAATTAAGTTGTATCCTTTAAAGCTTGGCAGTTTGGAGCAGAAAAGGAGGGGAAAGTGTTAAATATATGTGTAATTTTAAGCAATATTCTAAACACAGTTTACTTGACAAATATTTGCTGAGTATTTCCTGACTAAGACACATAGTGACAGCTATTTTCCTATTCCCTTTTACAGAAGGGCAAGACAACAAAAGCAGCTGTCTGATTAGGGGCACTGTTGTCCTGAATCAATTACATCCCTGCAGCAGAGAGCTCCATTTATGCACCTGTTTTTAAATACGTTCTGTAGCTCCGAAGCCTTGTACAAGAGAGATGGGGGTGGGGTTAGGGGAGAAACTATGAGTGAAAGAAACAATAATTCTTCTGAAGGTCAGCCAGGGCATCCTTCATCCCTCGCTCTCCACATTCACTGATTGCCTCCGAATAGGAAATCTGCTCAAATCTTCTGTTACAATCAAGAAGGGGGGAGGAGATTCGTGTTGAACATGTGCCACTTTCACTCACTTTTGAAGGAATATAATTATTGTGTTTAACTGACTGACTTATCTCTTTCCCAGAGCTTTTCAAGTTGAAGGGTGACAGAGCTGAGGAGCTTGACAATTGGCTGCTCATCGTGATTGCAGTGTGCCTCTGGGTACCCATTAGTGCCTCCCCACCTCGCTCCCCTCCTCTCCCCTACACCCCTGGCCAGGGCTGCTGCTTCAAGCTTTGCTCACAGCAGCGGTACCTGGGTCCTCACTGCCTCTCTGCAGGGCCTGCTAACACAGGTGGGACCTATTCACCTTCCAGCCTTAGGTGCTGTTACCTGAAAAGTGGCTGCAGACTCAGAGCCTACAATCTAGTTATTTTGATGAGCTCAAATCCCAAACAAGACTCTTTCTGCAATTTATCCTGTCCCATAGCTTCTGATAGACACCTTTCTATAAGAAATTCATTACCACTTACCACAGAGAATAAAAAGGAGCCTGTTTATGCAGTCTTTTACTGCATGCATAAAGACTCCCTTACCCTGTGAAATATTTCTCTGGAGTATTTGCATTTAGTACCTCTGACCTGTCTAAGCACACTTTTTTCCCTTTAATATTAATAAAATCTTAGTCTTTGATTCATACATATTTCTTTTTTAACAGGATGAAGAAATTAGAATACATTGTTTTCTTATTATCTGAATGCATGAAGAAAAATGCAATTGAACTGATAAAACAGAGTGGGTTTTGGCCAAGGCAGCTGTTCTGCAGTTTGTGCATATGTTCTGTTTTCAATTCCAGCTCTGAAGCATCCAAGCTCCGTTTTCTTGCATACATAGCAGAGGACAACCAGATCGCTACCCTCATGAAAACTGCCACACCAGCTCTACAATAGGAAGATCCCCTCCAATAAAAATAGAAGTATGTTTTAACATAATTTACGAATGCTTTTTATTTTTTCCATTTTGCTTTTACATGCAAAAAGGAGTCTGCAAGGTCTTTCAGAATTAGACATCAGGCATTTGCAATAAATATGGAAAATAAAAATCAGGGCTGAAAAAATTCTTAAGCATGATTTTATAAACGCATACAAACATTGGATTTTTCAGGCCTTAAATATCAAATTATTAAGTAGATACAATCATTTTACTTGGTCAAAAAATATAATTTAATATTTGATTGCAGCACCACTATATAATCTAAAACTGTACAGCACACAAGCTGTCTAGAAGGTATCTGCATTGCATTGAAGAATTTACTGTGTGGTGGATCTGTCCCTCTCTCTGAATGGCTGGAGAAATCTAGGATACTCTATTTGACTGCAATGCTTAAGATGACTGGAGTTGAGACAAGTAAAGTATGATGGAGATAGATAAACAGATGCTTTTAACGATCTCAGTGCTTGCATAAATCCTTTGGTACCCAGGCAGCTTTAGAAGCCTGACCTGTAGTGTCTACCATTTTGGGAAATGAAATTCAGGTTCTTCAGTAGTTTGGTCTCAAAGACCCAAGTTTTTGTGCATGTGCATACAGACATAGCGGAGTTTCTTACCTCCAAAGATTACAGTCAAATCCCTAAACCATGTAATTTAGGGACTGCAATTACTTAGAAATTTTGTATTCTAATAGGACTTAGCTGGACAGGATATCTGTAAGAACAGATGTAAAAATCGGCCTAAACAGAGTCTGCCTGAAGGTGAAGAATGACCTTTTTGAAAGATACTGCTATAAAAGTAAAGCTTTCTATTAGTTTGTCTTATAATTTGTCTTTATAATTAATTAAAATAACTTCCATTACAGATAGGCATTTTTAAAAAGCCTAAAAGAGAATCTGACACAGCAAGTCATTATTTATTGAACAAACTATGAAATTTTAGTACTCCTTTTCATAACAATCTCCATTTATTTCTTTTATTAAATTATAACTATCACTCATTCTGATTTTCAATCAATAAAACTAAAGTGAAAAGTCACTCATTAGAAGAAGACATTCTGATCCAGTCAGTCAAAATAACTGCTTCAAAAATTTCTGAAGAACAGGGATGCAGAGTGTCAGCAAACAGCACTTAAAACACAGAAACAATACGGATACTTCTGAAGAAAAATGCCAAACAAGGAAAAAAGTGGGCCCATTTGGCTTCAGTAAAGCTTGCAAAGCATCTCCCACAACACTCCTGAATCCATACTAGGATGTTACAACCTATGCAGCCTATACAAAATTTACTGACTGGTTGGGCTCAGAGAGTTGGGTCAATGGGTTGTGCTCTGCTGGGAGGTTGGTTAGATGCAGGTGTCTGTCCTGGGTCCTGTTGTTAACATTTTTATAAGTGACCCAGAGGAGGTAGCAGAGCTCACTGCCATGAGGTTTTCAGCTCACTCCAGAATAGTGGGAGCCATCAATATGCTTGGGAGAAGAGCTGCCATTCCAGGAAACCTAGGCAGGCTGAAGGAGAGAGCTGAGAGAAGCTTTATGAAATTCAACAAGGACAAATGAAAACCTCTTCTGCCTGGGGAGGAATAAGTCCTGTAACATTAATGGCTGGGGAGCAGCTCTGAGGGCACTGACCTTGGGTGTGTGCAGGCGTAAGCTGACAAGAAGCCAGCAGTGTCCTGGCAGCAAAGACAGGCAGTGGCACCCAGGGCTGTATGAACAGAAATCCCATAACCACAGCCCCACTCTAGTCAGCACTTCCTCCAATACACAAGAGATACTGATAAACAACCAATTTCAGAACATAACTACCAACATGGTCAGGCCTAGAACACTTTCCACATGAAGACAAACTGAGGGAGCTACACTTGTTTGATCTGGGGTAGAGACAGCTTTGGTGAGATCTGACAGCAGCTCCTGGTACCTACAAGGAAGTTATTGAGAAGATGAAGCCAGCTCTTCACAGCTGTGCATAGCAGGAGAATGGGAGACAAAAGGCATGAACTGAAATGAGAAGTCCAGATTGTTTATCACACAAAGGCTTTTTTCACTGCTTGGACAATGAAGCAGTGGAACAGATTTCCAAGAGAGGCTGAACAGTCTCCATCCTTGGAGGATTTCAAGACCAACTGGAAAAACATCCTGAGCAACTTCATCTGAACTTAAAGTTCACCCTACTTGGAGCAGGAGATTGGAGAAGATGACTCCTAATCTCTCTTCAGACTTGAATTATGCTGTGATATGTTCATACTTCAAAAAAGGAGATCAATCTATTCTTGAATATTAAACCAATTCAAATTTTCTAAACTAATGATAGTAACTATAATTTTATATTTGAATCTGTTGTCAATATTACTCGCCAAGAAATAAGGCACCTTGTTAACTTCGCACCAACTGCCATGCAAAATCTCACATTTTATTGAGAACTTAGGCCAGAGGCAAGACAAATGCGCTACTTGCAAGGAAGAATACATTTTGACTTTTCCAAAGACTCATGATGAGATTATTTTGTCCATCCTTCTTTGCCTAGCAAAACGCAATAAGACTGAGACCTTTAGTGTGTTTTAAGTGCCGCATATTCTAAATTTGTGCAGCATATACAAACTACATGTCAAATTAAATTACAAAGGGTTCCTCAAAGCTCCTATTATAGTAAATGCAAATTGAAAGAGGGGAAAATCCGCTTAACTAGACAACAAGAAATGAAGTATAAATACCTGTGCTTTTATGCAGACTGAAAATTTAAAAGAAATCTGTAAGCATTTTGCCCTAGAAAAAAAAATTTAAATATTCTTTGCATCGTGTTTCTATGCAAGATTTTTTTTTTTTCCTGGGGTGGGTGTTGAGTTTATTTTGTCATTTGGTAAGTCAGTCTCAAATGTTGAAAGTTTTGAGCTTGGGAATACCAGGCAGCATACAGCCAAAACCAATATGCACAGACCAGAGATAGTTCAAACAGTGGATCCCTCACCCTCTCACAGACATGTCTAAGAGACAATTGGTAGTGCACCTATTTTAACACACATGATATCACAGTGTTGCCGTATGCAGACATCATAATTTAGATACAATGTCCTATTGCAAGGTAAGTCCCCAAATTACTTAAAATATAGATCCATACTTCAAGAACAATATGTATTTGTATCATTCATTCACTGGAAAATGAGCAGTTTTGTAGCTCTCTTTGTAAAGGGAGACTTCTAGTTACCTATTTAGACAATTTGAGCATCAGTCTTCCTAGCAGATGATAACCAACATTCAGCAGTAACTATATCAGTCTAAATTAGAAAAGAGACATTATATTTCCTAGATTATTTTAACTGCTCATCCATATACACCAGTTATAACCCACGCATATTTTCAAGAGCAGATCAAGTGATTGATAAATTTGTGAAAAGAGTTCTAGTTCTAAAATATTTGGCAAAATCTATTCACACCAATCCTTAGAGGAAAAGAATCCCCATGATGAAATAACCTAGGTATTATTACAGTTCCCTAACTGGGAAACGTGGCTCATATTTCTTTATACTATCTGCCAAGTGAGCAACTGACACAATCACAAAGTGCATCTTAAACAGTAAGTGGCATTTGAGACTTTCAATGACTCTTCATTAACTTAGTGAAAGGAAATGAGTAGACTAATATTTTCTACTTTAATCATCTGTACATAGCAACTATTATAGCAACCATGCTACTACTTACTTTTGCTGTAACAATGATGAAATATGACACAACGAAATGAAAATAAATTTAACTAAAATAAGACAGAGAAGAAGAAGAGGAAATAACCCTTGAAATTACAGCTCAAAAGCAATACCTAAAAAATCATTCTCTCAGTCAGGGGCTCTGAAGCTGAGCACACACCAATGACTGTACGTGCATCCCAAGTTCTGCTCTCTGTGCTCTTAAGGCTTGTTTGACCTGATGAGGTTGCAACAATATCTGTATTTGACCTGGAAGAAAACTGTGCAGGTGCATCCAGCACTTCTTTACTCCCGCAGAGTGTGGTAGCCCTATTTTTGTATTAATTTCAAGTGTCCCTTTGTGGGAAATTATGCCTGAATCACAAAATAAACTGGACAGAATGGCAGCAGGTAGTTACCAAGGGGAAAATTAATGTGAATTGAGAGTTAATAAGCTTCAATATTGCCCTTCTATTAAGCCTGTACCACAAGCCTTGGGACTTTCACTTGAGTATCAGGTATGTCCTCATAGTTGCAGTACAAGTAGTTGCAGCCAAGTGAGCATTAAATGAATCAGGAAACGAGTACTGTTAGCTAGCCAGCACTATTTGGCCACAGCAGCAAATGCTGATCATGGTGTAAACAAGATGTGTCCCAGAGCAGGCTTCCCAGGCAGTGCCTGCCCCTGTGTGGGCACCTGCCCACAGGGCTTGCAGCCCAGCAGGTCTGTGATCCACCCTGGACACTACAGTAGAGGGGTGAAGCTGCAGTGCAGACACCGGACAGGTCAGGCCAGGCCCACCATCAGAGCAGGAGTTATGGCTTGGAAGAGGGGTGCCCAGCAAGGGTTTATAACCTGAAATTCAACTACAGAAACACACCCCAGAAACTGACAGGTTGGGATTAATCGCTGAAGACAAGATACTCTGCAGACTGAAGACTCATTGCCTGGCTGAACATTTTTTCTTTGCTCTGACTGCTCTGGTGGATAAATATCACCATGCTCAGGGATCATCTACACCCATTTTTCACAACTTTTACTTCTCCCAGACAGCAAATCTCTTCTTTCAGAGATATATGAGGATGGAAAACATCAAAAATAAAAGATGATAACTACAGTATCTCAGTCCTGACAAGATTATGTATTTTCAGCAATTCACACCATTCCCGAGGGAGCCCAAAGCAGGTCATACCATCATATCTCCTTTCCTTCCAGAATCATACAATAGTTTGGATTGGAAGGGACCTTTAAAGATAACGTGACATCTTCAGATCAGGTTATTCAGAATCCCATCCAACCTGACCTTGACTGTTTCCAGAATGGTGCATATACCACCTCTCTGGGTGACCTGTTTCAGTGTTTTACCTCCCTTACTGTAAGAAATTTCATTCTTTGAACTAGTCTAAATCTACCTCCTTTTAGTTTAAAACAATTACCACTTGTCCTATTCCGACAAGCCCTGGTAAAAAGTTTGTCCCCATCTGTTTTATAAGCCCCCTTTGAGGACTGAAAGGCCACAATAAACCCCAAATTGCTCAGCCTGTCTTCATAAGAGAGGTGCTCCAGCCTTCTAAGCATCTTCATGGCCCTCCTCTGGTCCTGGTCCAACAGGTCCATGTCTTTCCTGTGCTGAAGACCCCTGAGCTAGACACAGTACTCCAAGTGGATTCTAATGAGAGTGGACTAGAAGAGCAGAATCACCTCCCTCACCCTGCTGGCCATGCCGCTTTTCATGCAGCCCAAGATCTAATTGGCTTTCTAGGCTGCACTTGCACATTGCCAGCTCATGTCCCACCTCTCATTCATCAGCACTCCCAAGTCCTTCTTGGCCGGGCTGCTTTTGGTCTGTTCATCCCCCAGCCTGTGTTGATACAGGGGGTTGCCCTGACTCAAGTGCAGCACCTTGTACTTTGTCTTGTATGCATGAGATTCCCATGGGCCCACTTCTTCAGCTTGTCCAGGTCCCTCTACACAGCATCTCATCCTTCAACTGTGGCAACTCCACCACACAGATTGCTCTCATCTGTAGACTTGCTGAGGGTGCACTTGATCCTACTGTTTGTGTCATTGATAAATGACCACCACAACCTTAAATAGCACTTGTGTGCTAAATGTCCATCTGGACTCTGAGCTGTTGACCACTACTCTCTGGATGTGACCATCCAAACAATTCCTCATCCACCAAACAGTCCACTCCTCAAATCCATATCTCTCCAATACAGAGAGATGGATGTTGTGGGGAACTGTGTCAAAGGCCTTAGAGATTCCAGACAGATGGCATCCATGGCGTTTGCCTTGTCCACTGAAACAGCCACTCCACCATACAAGGCCACTAATTTGTTTAGGCAGGACTTGCCCTTAGTGAACCTGTGCTGGCTGTCTTGAATCATGTCCCTGTTCTTAGTTTGCCTTAGCATATCCTCTAGGAGGATTTGTTCCATGATCTTCCCAGGCAAGGAGGTGAGTCTGACCTAGTTCCTGGTAGCTCCCAGGGTCTTCCTTTTTACCTCTTTTAAAACTGCATGCAATGCTTCCCTTTTTCCAGTCACAAGTGACTTTACCTAGAGGCAGTGAACAAGTCAGATGGCTGCCTTTGAAGTCCAAGTTTAGTTTCAAAGCACCTCTTCTCCTTTTCTCCATGTAAATGTGTTATGCCTTTTAATTCTCTGTACTCTTTTCAACTCTGCTGGTTGCAGCTCCATAATCTCTGGAAGTTGCTTAAACACCTGCCTCCTGCACCAGCCAAAACAACACCATCTGTTGCACAGTCTGAAAGGTCTATGAACCACAGTGTTTTCTGATTCGCCTAAATTATAATGAATCCTTTCTCCCCAAACATGCCAGGCCAAGCAGCCTTCCAGGGGCTCTGACAGGTACTTGTTTTGCTCCCCTAGTTCCCTTTGTTCCAACTAGGGCATGGGGGCCAGCCCCACACCAGCTCACGGCACTCATTGCTTGAGACGTCGGAACAAAAGCTCTCTGAAAACATCCCACAAGCACTTGCCAAATCCACAGCCAAGGCTGCAGGAGGTTTCTAACTGTGGTCCATGGGTCATTACTCTCCAGTTGGGCTTTTCAGCAGATGTCAGGGGTAGGTTAGTGACAGGCCAGCTCTTGCTGTTAGCAGAAAGCACGTATGCAGGACCAAGGCTCACCTGCACTGCTCCTCTTTCTCATTCAGCCCACGCTCTGGCCCCTGGTCCCTTTTTTCCTTTCCACTACTGCCCTTCTCACCTGCAGTGTCTCAGGCCTCTGTCCTTTCCTCACTTTAGGACTAACTGGCACTTGATTAATCAATTCATCTATCAAGATGATAAAAAAAGAAATGGATGGGATGAGGGAGGCGATACTTTCAAGTACTGTTCTACAGACCATCAGAAAGATTATTCTGATCCTGTGTCTCAGGGTTGTCCTTGTATTACCTGAAGATTTCTCCTTTGTCTTACTTTATGATTTGTACTTAATGCACTTTCAGATTTGGGAAGTTTAAGTTCAGATTACAAAGCAGTCTGAGAAATATTAGCATTCTACAGAAAATAAAGGTTCATACAAACCCCCTGGATATTAAACAGGAGCGAGAAGTCCAATCCATTCTCATTAGTGTGTCTCTGTGGACATTTTTATTTGCTGTCTTTTCTTCCTATTTACCTCAAACTAGGATGGACAACTGGAAGCCTGCCAGACAAACAGCCAGCCCAATTACCTACACTTTGTTTCCTTAGTGGAACAGGGATAAAGAAGTGGTCTAAGCAAAACTGGAAAAAAATTCAAACAATTCTCAAAGGAAACGATAATTTTGAACATCCTAATCCTTGTTTGAATTTAGGGACTTATCAAATATATCAAATATTACATTTAATAGGGACAAAAATTAGCATTCTGGGATTCAGTTTGTCTGAACAGGCAACATTCAGGTTGGGATAAAACAATGAAAGAATGAGACTTTTCAGAAATTAGCAGTACTTTCAAGGGAGCTAGAAGTCAGAGCCCTGAGATGAAAATCAATTGTCACAAACAATACTTTCAATAAACAGACTTTTCGGCTTCACCCCTGGCTACCATGTATTTCTTGCCTGAAAATGCAGGATTGTGAAACTTTCCATCTTTGCCATGAAGGAAGCTCCCAGCTGCATGTAAGAGACAGCAATCCTTAAACACCCACAGTTATTGGGTAGGTAATGCTGCTGTCATGTACCATCATTTCTTTCCTACCTGCACTCTTCAGACTTTATACATTAAACACAAAAGGAGACCACTGGAAGCTGCAGGACTCCTCACAAAGAACATGCAGTTTTGCGTTCATCAGTACTCAGGGATGAGGAAGTCTGTGTGGAGACATTTGTCATTTATGGAGGCTGTTGACATGTTCAGCTGGCACGGTTCGGAGGTTATGGGCAAGTCTGTGCTTCAGCCTCAAACAAATGACTCTTCTATAACACTAAGGTCCCAGTTTTCTGTACATCTGGCCCAGATTCTCTACTCCTACCCACATAGGTAAAATTTAAACAAGTTTCTTGCTGCAGCTTTGTGTCTACATCATCTGTGATTAGTAAATAGCAATCATTTTTAATGTTCTTTGGAAAATGTTTTGGCTGCATTTCAAGCATTTTTATGTATTCTCATCATGATCTTTTTCTGTAATTAAATTTAAGATAATTAGCATTTCCTTACAGTCTGTATCTGCGCATCTTTTTGCCCATGTCCTAGACCATTAAATTACATTTAGGAAGCCTTCACTGTGTCCTAGAAAACAACTGAATCACTGAAGGTCAAAGTCTTATTTTTATTCAATGCAAATAATAAACGATAGCACATAAAATAATGCAATATTTACTCCAAAGTATCAATGACATTTGACTGGAAATTGGTTTTATATACCTATTTACTTCCTTTAATATCTAAGATATACCAAATGCTCTTTGTAAATACTGAAGGTGAGGTGAGTCACTAGTTCAACAGAACAACTCACTGAGAATTTGATGATAATGCAACTAACCCTGGTACTGCTACTTTTTTTTTTTTTTAAGTGTTAAAAGATCAGAAGAGGAAAATTTGGTGTCATCAAAAAAAAATCAATAGAAACATCAGGAAAAACAAAAAATGCAATTACAGGCTCCAACATTTGCATATTTCAGTCTTAATATTTACCTAATACATATTTAATATGTGTATTTTAACATCATTTCAGCTTTAACGGACTGTAGCATTTCCAAAAGAACTATCATGAACTGTCTTTGTTGAAGCAAAGCTAATTCCTGTATCAGTATTTAAATTCATAGACTTCACCCCCATATTTACAAGTCTTGTAAACTTATTGTCAACATAATGGTCCCTCTGCATTCTACAAAGCACTAAAGCAAACCCAAAAATTTCTACTAGTAATTTTAAGAATAAATTGTTAATAAATGTGCTATATAAAAAAAAGAACAATTTCAGAGTGAGTGATGCTGCTAAGATTATGACAGGAAATAATTTGTATAAACATCACTGATAATTCGCTACTGGAGGTCATCTGGTTGAACCTCCCTGCTGATATCACATGACAAACTCAGCCATTATGACTCTCATGAAGAGGTAAAACTAAAGAGGTTGCCCTAAAGAAGCCACATGGCATTCTGTGCTTAGTTAGCTGACCAAAGGTGGTTTTTTTCCTACACGCTTTTTGCTATGGAAACAAATAAACCAGTAGTACTAGTAGCAGCAGCAGCTTGCCATCTGCTGACACATTTTCATCTGACACCGTCCTTTGCACTACATTTTATCTTTGCATTTGCATAGGAACACCTAACCTAGACCCAGCTGATAGCTTCACAAATTTGCCTGTATGGAATGTATCAAGTAAGGCACTGCGTACTCCTTTAACAACACCTTGGTGCGTGGGAAGGCAATCACATACATTTGGGATTCCACTACTTATTTTTCTAGCTGGAGAAAGATCACTGAAGCTGGAGAGCCATCACTTGAGGTGAAGTGCCCTCAAGATCAGAATGCTCTTGAGCTACAGCCAAGGTGAAGTGTTTAGAAAAAGGGAATGGAGGAGGGAGACTGATGTTTGGAGCAGTGGAATGTATTCAGAATACTACAAAGCTGTAATTCTTAGTAGCAGATTTTAAAAAATGAGATCCTAGAGTTGCTGGGATGACTCATATACACTTGCCTTTCAATGAAGGAAAACCAGAGTGATATTTTCGTAGCAGAAAAAAGAAGCATATTGGGTGTACACAGGAAAGAGCAAGAAATTAAAGACACACTCTATGGCTTCAATGAAAAGATAGTTGCAGAAGTCTGATCTAAATGGTTTATACCTGGTTCTTTTTGGTCTGATGAGCTCTGCGCAGATCTGCTGATGTCTCATGAGGAAAGAGTTCAGTCTTCCCTTGCCAGATAAACTAGAGAAATACTGATTTGTTTCTACTATGGCATGGATACAACCTCTGAGACTGAAAAAAAATCCCCTTAGGAACATGTTATAGTGGGATCTTAACATGATAACTGAATAACTGTTCAGCTGGGGGAATTTTAACAAGGCTGTAATAAAGCTCTTACTATTGTTCAGTCTGATCTATTAGAGAATCTTTTCTCCATCTAGCTTCATTTAAGCTTTTTCCCCTCCCTGCTCCTCCACCCCTCTGTCCTCAAGCAAATCCAATCAACTAAGCAGCCATTTAGTTAAAACCCTCTGAGGGTCAGAGTCCTCAATTCCTTCAGGACTCTTACAGTCCTATCATCATTTCTTCAACTCTGTTTTTCTAGATCATTGATTTTTTTTTTTTATCTCCCTTAGGGCTTTTTGAAACTGCTCCTCTGGTACCATTTGTGCAACAGCCTGTTGTGCAGCGAGCACTGCCCAGGTCTGACACACTCAGTTCCACACCAGACTGTGCCTCTGACAGGCCATTAGGGCCAGCCTCCACTGTGGAGAGAAGTGCATCAATTTTGATTGTTTTATTTAATTTTTTTTCCACCTTTGACACTGAGATTAATGCTGTAATTCTCTGAAGTCTGTTGGATGGCCTGGAGAATGTGTATGGGTTTAGCTGCTGTCTTACAGCTGACAGTTGACTCTCACAGTAATCCAGTGTGAAACTGGAAGGCCCACTTAGCAGGAATTCACACAGCTGTTTCTGGCACTTTAGTATATCCTGGATCTGCACAAATATCTGATGTAAAACATAGGCTGAGGAGACATTCTCTCAATAGCAATCGCATTTTGCTCAACCAAAAATTCCAAAGAGAAAGCATGCACTGCTGGAAACCAACATCCGACCCAGCCAGGACTTGCAATAGCTAAGGAGAGAGAAGGAAAAAGCTAAACTGTGTGGCTCCTGGAGGCTGTCATGAAAACAAATGCCTACAACAGGAAATGATGACTGCAGACAGAAGGACATCACAAGAAGCTCATGGCATTGCAGGAATTTGTCAACCAAGATAGGCCCTTTTTATACAGCATTAGGTGGTGATGTCTTTCCCACATCCTGGGAGAGCAGAATGCTGTTTTGTTCAAGGAAGCCTCAGGTGAGAACCTTGCCAGGTAAAACCACTAAGTTTGAGGTACAAGCACAATTGCCACAGTACGACTGCTCACGCTCTGCTTTTACTTCAGGGTAGCCCCATCAGTCACCACAAACAGTGCAGGACTCCTCAGGAACTGATCATGTGTTGCCATTTAGTTAGAACTGATGGATTGACTGTAATTGTTCTCTTGTGTTTTCCAGTGGTATTACTGTTGTGTTTGGCTGGGAGACAAAAACGGGAGAAGGTGCTTTTAATAGGTCCCGGCACGAGCTAATTGGAACAATGTGTTACACCAAACTGCTTATGACACTGCACTGCTCTGCCTGTTTTTCTGGTATGGCATAAAGTACATCTGCCAAGAACCTTGGTTCCAAGTAACTACTCCCTAGCATGAGAACAAGAGTAGCCACAGCAGAATCTGATAGGCTTTAGCACATTTCTAACTCCAAATAACACTCCCTCCTTCAGCTACACTTCTGGAGCAGCGCTGAATGATGAGCTACAGGTTGAACTTTCGTCCTCTATTAGAAAGAGGGCAGTAGATTAAACCCCAGGTATGTTAATAGAAATAGTGTTTTGCCACTATATTTTAATTTTCCACTCTTACTGGCATTGCAATGGTAAGCAATTGGTAAAGCCTGAAGGGCAACTTTTAAAAAACAAAGTGCTTTAATGCCATAGTTAAGTTGGGATGGTAATAAAGTTGATTAATTTTCTCAAACTCACATGAGAAAAAGAGTAGATGAAAATGCTGTTTTAAAAGAGTGGATACTATCATTCTGGCTGTGTGGCCATGTACTCAGAAGCATTAGGTTGCTGGAATTTACTGCCCATTACTTCTTTCCTGTCTTGAGTATACTGCATTTAAATGCAACAATGAGCTAACATCTGTATATTCCACAAAGAAGAAGGCTGATAAATATTAATGAAATTTGCTCCTCATGTATCTTATGAATTTTTATGTATTCTTTCATCTAGGGGCATCATCGTACAACTTTCACATAAATGACTGCAGAGATCCCATTTCAACCTTGAATTTCCACTTTGCACACAGGCCCCTGCAGAGGGAAGGCAAACAGAAGCAAACAGAGCACTCACTTGGCTGACAACTCTGACTACTGAAGAGCCTCTAACCCTTCACAGAAGTAGCCTTTTCTCATCTGTTTAAAGAACTGTAGTAAGACAAATTCTCTCCCTAAACAGATCAATTTTAACTCAGCAGCACCGGAATGAGTCCTTACTAGATTGCCTTCAGCTAGGCACACTGGCCCCTGCACCTCCCCATGCAGCCAGGCACCATAAACACCACGCAATAGATCAGCAGTATTAAGCCACATTTCATGGAGTGTAAGAGGAAAGGAAGTAGAAAATCACTTCTGGTAAATAAGGCCATCCTTGAATACACCAATATTTCTCAAGTGCAAAATGCTTACTCTTTTCTGTATTTTTCCCCATTCCAAATTCATGAGTTCTTTGCTCATGAGCCTTTTTACAAGAAAATAGCAAAAACCTCTTTAGATAAATGCAGCCCACTGCAGAATACTGTGGCCATCTGATCCCTGCAGAGAGAAGCTTAAACAAAAATCTGAAGTTAACTCTGACCAAATGCAATGTGTAGTTTGTGTATTTTGCTCTAGGATACAAGGTTCACTTCCCACAGAACAACTCAATTACCAAAGAAAGTATGTGGGGTTTTTTTAAGCTTCTAAGTTCTTAAAATAAACAAACAGAAAAGAAGAAAATATGTACTCTATAAAATACATTAACGATCTTATATAATTTCAGAAGTGTCTTCTGAAGTTACAATCCAATCTTAGCATTTCATGCATTAACATATGCAATTTTAAAATTGCTGTATACAAACTTACATGCAACCGTCAAGATTATTCCACTGAGTATTGATTGCTGTTTCCAATCTTTCCTTGACATTGGTTAATCATGGCAGTTGAATTCTTTAACCCTAGAGATCAGAACTGGGTTTGGGGTGACACTAAGCATAAAATGTCCTCATCACATACCATCTTACCCTCCATCTTCAGTGAGTCCTTGGTGTTTGGTCCTTTCATTACCAGGTGAACCACATGATGCACATGAGGGAATTATATTTCTCTATTCTTTGCTAATTTAGTTAAAGCTCCATTGTCTTACTTGTTTTGCAATTAACAAAATCATTGTTTATCCAAATTTAAGCTAGGACGTGAACAAAATCTCAGCCATGCTGGTCTGCACCAAAGTAGCTCAAGCACACAGTTGAGAAAAGAACACACTCTCCTGAAAAATCAACTAATGCCTACAGGAAAAGGCCACTATGAAAGTAATAACTCAGCTTCAGACATCAGGAGCAGACCTGCTGGTCATGAAAGAATCAGAGCAGACAATTAGGAATCTCTGCAAAGGCAGCTGCACACATATGAGTAGGATTAAAAGCGGGATCTTCCTTGCACGTCTTTAAAATATATGTACACATATAGAACTTGCCAGCTGAAAATTACGTCATTGTACCATGGTGTTTTCAAAGGCAACAAAAGCCTGAAGAAAGTGTAGTGGAAGTCAAGCAATTTTTTAAAAAAATCCCACGCCAACAGCTATAGAACAGAAAGGTTTGTTACACTGTCATGGCCTTACAGCTGGTTAAAGAACTTCCAGCCAGGTCCAATACTTAGGCTGTTGGATGATTTTTATTTTGATACAGAAATTTTCTGTCTCTTCTAAAAATGCGATTTGATGCAATTTTTTAAAATGCCATTGATCTCCACCCCTGAAACATATTCCTTCTTTTAATGGAAATATATGAGAAAAAAGAAAAAGAACAGTTGTCATACTGCAGTGTTCAGCCCACCACTACAAAAAATTTACTGAAAATTATAAGCTCATAGACAAAACCTACTGAAGACCTTTCAGCAAATTCTAAGATACTTTGATCTTTAATTCTTCCAAACTGAAGATGCTATCACAGTCGTTGTGCAAATACCACAGTAATAAAAAAAAATTTACACAAATTATTATTATCATAAAGGCTGAAGTGTGTCATATTAAGGACATGACCTTTTTAAACAAAATATTGTCTGTACAGCTGTCATTGTCACCTATTCCAAGAAAAAAAAAAGGCAAAAAGGTAATGCATTGGTCTGTGTCTGCATGACTTCTCGTAATGGCTGGATGGTATATTGGGAAAGCAAAAATGCCTAAGAAGTTTCTGATACTTCCATGCACGAGATGCTGGAAAGCCCAGGACCACTGTCATCTGTAGCAGAAATGGAGTATTTCTTCTTCCAGTTGCTTGCTCTCTAGGGTAATTGAGAACAGAGATGTTACTGACAGACAGCCATTGTCTTCTTCCTACTCTCACTGATCTGTGCCACTGAACTGAACCGCTAAATATTCCTCAGTTGCCATGGAAGCTGTGGGAAGAGTGGTATTACCCCAATACACTTAAAGGAACTGATAACCAAAAGTCCTAATAGTGGGCTTCCTACCTGCTTGGAATAATTGAGCAAGTCAGATTGAGGGAAAATACCAAACTGCTCAAACAGTGTTATCTGCTGACATTCCCCAGTACAGATTCTCTAGTGAAAATGCATCCAAATTTTCACTTTAAAAGGGCACTAAAATGTTTCAAATTTTTTTTGGTGGTTGGGAATTTTTTAGTGTTTCTCTCTCTCTTTTTTTTTTTTTTTTTTTTTTTTTTTTTTTTTTTTTTTTTTTTTTTTTTTAATTTTTTTTTTCAAATTTTTTTTGTNAGTTGCACAGTTACTTTGGTACTGTGCTAACCTAGAAGATTTTTAGTAAGCTGATTATTGAGCTGGAAAACGCATTTTAGAGATGAGTTTGACTTTGACACCCAAACTCATTTCAGAGTTGAAAGGCCACATCTTTATACACCTTCACAAGGACTGAGAAATCATCGCCACAGACCCAATCCTAACAGGAATGGATGTGTCAGATAGCACATAGCCTGCACAATAGACAGCGTGTTCAAAAACTGAATAGAAAAGAATGGAATTTTTGCACAAAAACAGTGTGTAACAGCTGATTTAAACATACTTACAGTATGGATAGTTCTGTTAGGAACATATTTGTGTTTTATAATGATGAGAAAATAGATTTCTTAATATAGAACACATAACTGTCCAGCTCTTTCCTTATGCTGTTACATATTCATGAGAAAGCAGTATCAGCGCTACACTATCAGAGAAAAAATTGCGTTAGAAAAATCAAATCTACAGCATCTAAACTATGCAGTGTAACCTTAAAATATGCTGTCTTAGATAAAAATAGATGATGGTATTTTTCATCACCTTATGGTACAACAGGTCTTGCTGGTAAGATCATTAGAAGGCTAAACGCCACCTCCCCACCAGTCCTGGAAAACCAATGCCAATGTAATTTTCTTTTAAAGATTGCTTGTGTTTGACACCATTATACATCTGAAACAGTCTT
>WEIT01028436.1:7278-18154 GCA_013389985.1 Dryoscopus gambensis | reverse complement strand
TCTCACCACAGGAGAATCACCTTCCTTAACCTGCAGGATTAAGGCACACTTTTGACGTGCTCAGGGTACAGTTGGCTTTCTGGGCTGTGTACACACATCACCAGCTCACGTCCAACCTCTTATCCCCCAGTACCCATTAAGTCCTCATCAGGGAACCTCTTGATCTGTTCATTCCCCAGCCTGTATGGACACTGGGGGCTGACCTGACCCAGGTGCAGCACCTTGCATTTGGCTTTACTGAACCTCATGAGTTTCCCATGTACCCACTTCTCAAACTTGTGCACGTCCCTCTGGATGGCATCCTGTCCTTCAGGAGTGTCATTGCACCACTCAGCTTGGTGTCATCTGCAAAGCTGCTGAGGGGGCACTCAACCCCTTTATCTATGTCATTAATGAAGATATTAAGTAACACTGATCCCTGTACACACCTCTAAGGGCACCACTTGCCACTGATCTTCATCTGTACCTCATGCCATTGATTGCCCCCTCTTATTTGGATGTAACCATCCAAATAATTCCTACTCCCAGTGGAATAGGAATTGTCAATTGTCAATCCATATTTCTCCAATTTAGAAAGAAGGATGTTGGAGAGAACTGTGTCAAATGCCCTCCAGCAGTCAGATGGATAATGTTTGTAGCCCTTCCCCAGTGATGTAGTCTCTGCATTGTAGAAGATCACTAAGTTGGTCAGCCATGCTGGCCATCTTGAATCACCTCCCTGTCCCCCATGTGCCTTAGCACAGCTTCTAGGAGGATCTGTCCCATGACCTTTCCAGGCACAGAGGTGAGGCTCACAGCTTGGTAGCTCCTAGGTTTCTACTTTCCACCCTTTTTTAAGATGGGTTGGTTCACTGTTTCCCTTTTTCCTGTCACCTGTGACTTCCCCTGACCGCCATGACTTTTTCAGTATCGTGGAGAATGGCTTGGCAATTACATCACACAATTCCCTCAAGACTCTGGAATGCATCTCATAGGGTCCCATTGACTTATGTACATTCAGGTTCCTCAAGTGGTCGTGGACCTGATCCTCATTTGCAGTGGGAGGGACTTTGCCTCCCCAGTCCCAATCCTGCTGTCCACCCACTTGAGAGGTGCGGGAAGAGAGGTAGCCATTGATTGAAGTGAAAAAGTTTAGTGTCTCAGCCTTCTCATCTGCTGCTACGTTTGCCAGTCTGTGCTCATCAGGGGCTGTACACTTTCTTTGACCTTCCTTTTCTATCTGATAAACCTGCTGAAGCCCTTCTTATTATTCTTTGCATCCTTCGCCAAGTTCAGCTTCCCCTGTGCCTTGGTCTTCCTGGCCTCATCCCTACACAACCAGGTAACATCTCCCTAAAATTCTTCCAGGATACCTGTTCCTGCTTCCATTATCTGTGTATTTCCTTCTTTCCCTTTTGTTTAGCCAGCAGGTTTTGATTCATCCATGTCCACCTCTTGCTCTGCCCTCCAGACTTCTTAAACGTGGAGAATGAGAGTTCCTATGCTCCATGGATAGATCTGCCAGTCCTGTCCTGCTCCAGTACTGTCCTTGTCCCAGTTTCCTAGGTGTGCCCACTGACTAACTTCTCAAAGAGCTGAAATTTTGCTTCCCTAAAATTCAAGGTGCTGACTTCACTCTTCTCCTTTGGTACTGAATCCCCTCCCAACATGCCTCACATTCACAGGTGTCCTTATATAACTGGTATGAGGCCCTGGAATCTAGGGACCAGGGAAATGAGAAAGGGGATGAAGATTCATCTGGGATGGAGGGGTTGCCTAGGGCAGGGCGGCCTAACCCCACACCACGACTTCCTCAATTAAATAAAAAAGAGTCACTGGTGACTCCCTTCTGAGAGGAATGGAGGGCCCAATATGCCGACCAGACCCAACCCACAGGGAGGTGTTGCCCCCCTGAGGCCCATGTAAGAGACATCACCAAGAAACATCCCAGCCTGGTAGGGCCCACTGATTACCAGCCTCTGTTGGCTTATCAGGTAAGCAGCAATGAAATCCCATCAAGAAGGCTGCAGAGAGTCAAGAAGGACCTATTAGGGCCTTGGGACAACTTGTCGAGAGCTCTGGAGTACAAGCTGTGCTCTCTTTGTCCTGCCAGTTGCAGGGAATGATGGGGTAAGAAACAGGAAAATTATGCAGAATAATACCTGGCTTANATGTAAGAGACATCACCAAGAAACATCCCAGCCTGGTAGGGCCCACTGATTACCAGCCTCTGTTGGCTTATCAGGTAAGCAGCAATGAAATCCCATCAAGAAGGCTGCAGAGAGTCAAGAAGGACCTATTAGGGCCTTGGGACAACTTGTCGAGAGCTCTGGAGTACAAGCTGTGCTCTCNTATTTGCAAAAAAGGAAAACCAAAATATTCTGTAGGCATTAGAGATTTATACAAAGAAATACTATCATAATATTCTGGTTTTCACACACTAATTTATCCAAAAAGGAGACCGACACATATCAGTAACTTTTACTTAGGAAAACCAATGTTGAACTGGAAAATAAATAAACACTTCTAGGAGAATTTCTGTCACTGACTGGCTTTTTTCTTGCCTCTTAATATGACTCGAGATTAAGTTTAAAGTAATTATAAGATCCTTATGTAAAGAAAAACAAGCTCTCAGATTGATGTTATCATCATATAAGCACCACCAAGGAATACACTTAAACCCATCTGTTTAAAGGTCTTTTCATAATTTGCCTATTATTTCTTCTTCTTACATAATTTTTTTCCCATTACTGCTTGCAAGATTGCATAAGAAGTTAGTTAAAAGATCAGACAAACAACATCTAGGGACAGATCTGATATCAGAAAACTCTTACAAAAACATAATCTCTTTTCATCAATATAATTTACAAACAAAAATGAGGTAGATTGTGCTAAATTCCTTAAAAAGTCCTAGTATACACATCCAATATTTCAGGAATTGAAGAAAAAACCTCTCTTGAGGAAAGGATGCAGCAATTCCTGGACCTTTGCTCTTTATCTTTCCCAAGCAAGGCAGCAGAACAATTCTGGTCTTACTGCTCGAAGCACTGCTGTTGGCTGGCTATAGGGTGCCATTTATGTTCTACTTTTTTCTCACCTATCTATAAAAAACATTTTCATGTGACAAAAGATACATAGTCCTGCAATAACAAACCCAGTCCCCCAAAATATGAAAAGTTTTAGTCCATCATATCCACGTGAGAGATTCTCATCTTTTTTTTATAACCAGATGAGAGCATGAGTACCTCAAAAGTAAGAAAACTCTTGCTTCAAAATTTCTAAAGATTTAGCATTACAAAAGACTGGGAAACCTAAATACAGCCATGGTACCATCTGCTTCACCACTGAAACAATGCAGCCCAGCTGATGAACACAGTACAGGTGTGATTTCTTAACAAAACTCTCCCATCATATAGTAATGAGAACATTGCCATACATGAAAAAATGTGAGGGCACAGAGAACAGGAGCAGACTTGCACAGGCTGATTCGAGCACAAGCCTCTCTCCCGCAGTAGGATGCATGGTCAGGTCCATTTATCCCAGCAGCTCCAGTCTCAGCTAACAAAAGAGCTCTTTGACCAATATGAGTTAGAGGCATGTCAAATCATTTAAGATCAGAAATGGAAGTTAGCTTGCTTGTGCTCCCCAGAGTTATTCCAAGATGGATTACCACAGATACCTTGCCAAAATTATGACTGATGGAGAAATTTGCTCTGTTGGACTATTCACCACCATAAAAGAGGCAACTGAGATAAAATCCCTGCAACTTTTTCCCAAGTAAAAACCATCAGCATGTAAGTGCTGCCAAAGATGGGGCTGTACTGCAGTTTGCATGGACCGTTCTGCATGATACTGAGCCAGTAACACCAGCACTGCTGTGGCTTCCAGTTGTGGCCTGTGCTAATACAGATACAGAAATTTAAGGCTGCAGCATGTAAATATTGCACGAGATAGATCAAAAATTTCCACACAAAATACAGTGTGTTTATATAACATGTATTTTTTTCAAATTGAGTATTCAAGAGATTGTGCCATAGACATTTACTCCACCACGTGCCTTTGTGCGTATCTCACCTGGAAGACCTTTCTGCACCTGTGAGAATTATGCTTTCAGTATCATTACTAGTTTGAGCAGTGGATAGGTATTTTGCTTCTAAACACACATGCAGCCTCTGAAAAAGAACCACTCACAGCAAATATACATACAGAGTATGAGAAGTGCTGCCTCTGCAAAAATATGTGCCTAATATTCACGCCTACTTTAAGACTACACCAGACAAATGAAACAGCAACCACAGTATGATTTGATATCCACATGTAAAATTACTCTTCATGGCAGCACTGAAAGGAAAGCCATAATTAGAAAATGGAAAGAAAGAGATCTGAGCAAACACACATACACAAATCTCTCCGGTAACTAAAGAAATCATACTGCTCTCTGCTTCAAAACCAATAAACAAGTTATCTGAAGAAAGCTAATAACAAGAGCTGTAGTGTACTTCACTTATTTCATGTCACATTTTAAATAAAATACCAATATATATAATAATAAAAACATCTATAAGAATTTGGAATTTTTTCTTGTTTTTAAGAAAAATAGATGATGTGATGAAAGGTGTAACAACTCCAGAAGACAAGAGAGAAGGAAGAACAGTGACTTTTACGAGGTGGTAGAAAGATCCATGATATTTTTGAAGATTCCTACCTTATACCCTTCAAAAGGATTATTGGGTTTTACTCACCTAGTTTTCCTTTCTTACAATGCATTCATATGTTAGTTTTTTTAATCAATGCTTTTATTACAAATTAAGTAATTTTGCATTGCTTATTTTAATTTTCTTAAGCTTGTCCCCTTCATTAAATTGAGATAAACCACCTTCTCCTACTTGCATTTGAGATCTAGATCTGGACAGTTCAGATTTTTAAATACTTTAGGGGAATCAAAGCCGGACAGCAGACTGAAGTGATGGCAAACACTGAATTAAAGCTCTGAGTACTGTTACTAGACTTTCATTTTTGAAGGTATTAACATCTTTGCAAAACACTAAATGTAATCTCAGAGAATGCTGCATTTACATTATAAAGGCAGACAACTCCTGTCCAGTTCTGGTTAGTTTACTGGGTTTTCCTCAGTAAGGAGTGAAGCATACTCTTCTGTATGTGTTCAAAAATGCTTCACAGAGTTTACATTCCTAATATAAATGTAAAAAACCCTGCTGGCTGAATACAGTAATGCATTTGTTGTTATGCCATTTCTATTAGCAGTTTCCAGGCAGGGCTGTAAAATTTAAAGTTAATTGTTTCTCACGTTTTTCAAGTTTACCTGTTTTAACCTTAATTTTATTTTGACATGTTATTAATGTGAAATTATTCCACTGACAAAAATACCTTACAATAGGACATAGGCCAGAGCCATTCTCATTAAAACATAATTGATTCAATGTTTGTACTGTGATTTAACAGAGATCTTGAAACATGTTGTATTAAAGAAAGTCTAGGTCATCAAACGTTGCAGAAAAACAATGTTTTTCCATGACATTTTGAAACTGCATTTCTGGCCAAAGATAGCATTGCTTTTGTAAAGATGCATCTTTTCACAGCACAGTCATATCATATGAATATATTCCAGAGGCGTGGGAAAAGAGATAAGAAAACACTTCTGAAGGAGAAGACAAAGCACGACATGCAAGATGTTGGGTACCAAAACTGAACATTAACTGCTGAAATTTGGATGCTGCTTAAGCTTTTTCCAGTGCTGAGAACTGTAACAAAACTGAAATTTACATGGATATCAATGCACATCCACTGAGTACAGCATCCAGTTTGGAGGTGTTAACATGTTCATGAGACTCTGACAAGCCCAGAAGGAGAAATGCTGTGCTCTGCTATCAGAGGTGAGTTCATACCGGAAAAATTAAGCCAAGTGAGGTAACACATATGCACCAGACCATAACCCCCTAAAATGAATCAGTGTTATTTTCTTTAATATTTTATGTGCAATATTTGATTTGCATTATCCTATTTCTTGTACACAGCAGCTCATTCAAGAATGAAAAAAAATACTTACAAGCTTATAACAAGTATATGATCTCTGTAATAGTGATAACGTAAGGACAGCAGGAATTTTCTTTTTAAAAGAAAAACCTGCCGCTATGCAATGTGGATATGTCCAGACATTATTCCAGTGACTTTCAATGCAATTTTCAACATATGAGCAAGGGAAGTGCTGTGGAGTCCCAGCACGTGAGCAGAATCCACCTGCCAAAAACCTCATTTGGGCAGCAAAGATCTCGCACAGATGCAGAAGGAGTTACTGCCTCCTGCTGCGAGCGCCTGGAGTTACTGCGCTTGGCAACAGCTCTCTCTCGTGGGATTGAGTACCATCAAACAATACCAAATGTAAAGTGCATCATGAAAAACACATGGGAGGCATGAGGAGAAAGCATGATTAAGAATTTAGGATTTCCTTTCTTTGCCTTTTATGCACAGAATACTTCATAAAGCTTTAGACCTTGAATGTGTATTTGCACAAAATAAAATCTTTGCTTACTGCAAAGGTTTGCAAATAGTAGTCATCTGATGGGACTTTGGTTATGATAATTCTTATTTCAGTTTAAATACCATAATATGTATACAGGGAAGCATAAATATCTGTTTAATACCTATTACCAGATCTAAATAGAAATTAAAATTTAAAATCTGTTCTGTCTGGTTTTGTCTGTTTTGCCATAAAGTACCTTTTCTATTTCTGCTGAAATAAGCATACTTTTTTAATATAGTATTTGCTGTTGGCCATTGAGATTAATTTGACACAAGTTTTGTAAATAACAGACTATTTAGCAGATTTTCTTCACTGACTGGATGTTTTTTTAAACTCTAAGTTCCTGCAATTCTCTTTGTGAGAATAAAAGGATGCTCTTTCATAAAATAATTAAAAACACTGATGACTTTTTTTCAACTAGTAAGAATATTAATTGGGTTCACCATCAAAATGTGATAACATGTAAAATATCTTGTTTTGCATGTTAATGCTCCATAATTGCACAGAGCTTTTCAACTTCAAAGCTCTTTACATGAATTAACTGGATGTCCCTGAAGGCCTTAAGCAACATTTTCTTCGCCTTCAAAAAGAAGATTTGCACCAAACAAAAGCTTTGTGAAAAACACAGGACTGGGCTTTGTTTTTTCAGTCTACTTACGTAGCACAGTGAGATGAAATATCACTACCCTTTTCCCTAGACAGAGAAATAGGGGGGAACGTAATGGAACCATCTCTGCTCATCTCAAAACTCTGTACTTTACATTGGTACTGATGCACTAAGCCAATGAGAAACAAAATGCAACTCAGTTTTCCAGAGCCACGCCAACATACATTTCAATTATTTCTTTACTTCCCCACCAAAGACCAAGCCGCTGAAGTCCAGTGATTACCTCCTACCGCACCACCCCACATACAGTGAGTTTGCTCAAGCACTCGTGAAGAGAAAAGAGCATTTGCTAGAATTCAGTCAAAGGCAGTTATCTGGTACTCTACTTTGCTTCATCAAAAGACATTTGAAAAGTTCCAAAACCCAGGAGAAATGGTAATTCCCTTATGTCAGACAGACTGAAATCTACCACAAATCACTACGCAGTATTTTCACATTGAGCTTTCTCTTCATTGTCTTTTAAACCATGCTACAAATAAGAAACTGCTACAGATGTTTACAACCTATGCGCTATATTTTTTCAGCACCCTTTGCCATAATGGTATTTTTGGTGAGTACAAATAAGATCAACAAGTATTCCTCTTTGTACTTACCATGGGATTTTTTATGCCACTTCACTGGACACAGGGTGTAATACATTGGGGTCTTTTTATTGCTCAAGTAGAAAGTGCTCATTACCTATTTATGTTTATATATAGGAAAAAACAAAGAGTTATTACAAGGGGCATACTTCACACTGTTGTAGTGGTTGATTTCCTCAAGATGGTCTTCTGGGGTTTTGGCGCAGTTTGTGGAGGCACAGTTGCAGGTCTCGGAGGAGGAAAGCTATTACTGGGACTTATCCCCAGCCCTCCATTTTCCACAAGAAATGGAGGCAACGGAGGTGGTGGAGGTGGCAGAGGAGGGCACTGGTGTGGCAGCTTTCCCGCAGCCCGGGCAGACTCGCTGTGCAAGTGCACCTCCCTGTTTTTAATGTTATACCGAACGTCACAGTCGGGGCAGTAGCCGTGGTACTGCACTTTTTCACTGAACCGTACCCGCTCCCTTGCTCCCTGCTGGGGACACCGCTCTTTCTCAGGTCTGTGCATCAGAGGCTGCATCACGACTTTCTCCATATTACTGTTCGGTATACAGCACATATCTCCATTTGGGATGCGGCCGGGCCCGACGGGCAGGCCCCCGTTCCGCAGCAGGGTGCCATTAGTCTTGACGGGGTTGGCCAAAGGAGGCAGCCTTGGGGGCTCATCACATTTGACAGGTGTCAGTCGAGGCGGAGGAGGGGGCGGGTTTGGCTTCCGCAGCACGGTGAGGATGGCGGAGGGGTGCGCAGGCGGCTTGATGAGGGGTGCGTTGCCCCGCACCTTGACCTTCTCCAAGCTGGAGGCTGTTGTACTGCTGGAGCTGCTGTTCAGTGTGTCTGTTTTGGAACTGTCGGTCATCTCATCCTCCAGCTGCAGATCACAAGTCAGCGTGTCAATCTGGTCAACCACCTGCACAACAGCCACAGTGAGAACAGTGAGAAATGCATGCCTCAGAGAAGGCACAGAAAAACAAAACCATTCTCCACTATCAGTTTGTCCTCTCCAGAACTGAAGCATCGAATTTTTTTGACCTTTTTTTTTTCTCTTGTCAATGTAATCAAATATCATAATAAAAATGACGACAATAATAATGATAGGGATGGCTAGTTTGCTAGCTCATCACCTGAATACAAGAGAAATATAACTTGAAACAGTCTAGAATGAAATTCCCTTTCTTCCCCTCCAGGGTTTACTTGGTAGTATCATTGTAAGTGAAGTGTAATTCTTCAACATTATGCTTTGCCTTACAGTGCAGGAGGAGACAAAATTGTTCAACTTTAGCTTCTACATGACAGCTTCTGAACCCAAAACTTCTGCAGAGTATCTTTTAGCTCTGACCTTTCAAACACTCTAGATTTAGATATGCTTTCTCTGTATAGGTGATTTTATACACCTAGAATCGTAAGTTTGATACACACGCTTCTGACAAATTTTTAACATAAAAGAGACCCTGAGAAAAAAATTCTTTCTTGCATTATATCCCTCTATGAGTATTTTCCATAAGATCTGAAATCCTCCAAAACAATCCTGAAACAGCATTTGCTGGAAGAGGGCAAGTTGCTTGGTTTCCAGTTACAAGTACTTAAGAACTCATCCACTTCATTTGAAGTTTTCCTCTACCTCCTAGAATTCTGGTTTTAGATTCTACATTGTTAGATTTTTTCTTGTCTTCAAGACTCCTTTTTCTACTGATTTTTTTATAGGGCATTAAACCAATGGTGCCTTTACATAGTAGAAAAGTTTTTCATATGACAATTAAAAGGCCTTCCTGAAAACTGCATTTAACTCAGTTGAACAACTGTAGTGATACGCTATACGTAACTATAACAGATACCACAGGAAGTAGCCCTAGCACATATTTAAAAACTGACCTCTGTCCTTTACAGCCTCGCAGGATGTACATAAAGTAGTAAGTAGATGAAATTTTGCTAACTAACTTTGGTGCATGAATAAAAAACCTGTGCCATTGCCTGGGATCCTCATGGGAGATCTGTGATGTTGTGGAGGGGACACTCTAGTACATCTGAAATGAAACTAGATATTGCCAATTGTGCCACAGAAACCTTCACTTCTACCTCCTGCTTTCAATAATTTGGTGCTGATACTACTGATTTCAAACTAAGACTATTTTTAGGCATATGAGCCATATATTAACTGCAAAAAAAGCGGAAGTAACTATTGAAGGCAGTGACTCTTTATTTAGTCAAACCAGTCACTTATTTATGTCCCCAGTAGTAAAAGGTAAATAATAAAAGCAAAACCACCATAAAATGAAAAAGCACTCCAGCTTTCACTGCTCATACCGTAAGCTGAGTTGGATAATACAAAACTCATAAAAATTCATATGCAGCAATTCAATTTAGTGCTTTCCTTCTAAAACCAGCGAACATCATTCAGCATCATTCAGAGAGCTTTCAAACATCTTTGAAATAAGTTTACTTTTTCTCTAAAAGGCTAAAAAAACCAACTCATTTATTCAGTGTTCAAAGCCCAGTATGATGCATTTAAACTTCTATTTTCATTTTTCTCAAAAAAAAAGAATAAAGAAAAAACATACCCTTAAAATACAGACATCAAATCCCCCAAATAGTAAGGATTTAAAATATTATTCTAGAAGTTGAAATGTACAGTTGAACTCTAGTAACTATCAGATCCCACACATCCCTTCCAGGGTAGAGCATACAAGAACTCCTGAAAATTTCAGAATAAGGGTAGGCAAACCCCATCTGTACCAAAATTCATTGCAAGAATGACAGTTTACAGGTGAAAGAACTCTCATTTTCACCTTCCATTACATAAGTAAACTAAGGCAGAGAAAACTTCCCAGAAGTAAATACAAACAAGGAAAAGACAGTCAAATTCTGGACAGTAAGCCTGAAATTTAAGCATCCCTCTGCAAGCTTAGTATGGATTTGTGTAAATATTAGGGTCTGCCTATATGTATCTAAATATTCTACTGCATCCTATCAACTTTTATTAAACTATAACAGTTATGGAATGGATTGATGCAACATAAACCAAAGAAATTCTTTGGCAAGCAAAGAAATAGAAAAATTATGCATTGCAGAGCAAAAGTTTTCTCAAGAGTAACAGGAAAGTCTATTATGA
>WEIT01028429.1:30559-41920 GCA_013389985.1 Dryoscopus gambensis | reverse complement strand
AAATTTAAAAAAAAAAAAAAGGCAGTTCATTAAAAAAACAAAGGAGGAAAAAAAATATCCAAAAAAGCAAACTTAGGAAAGAACCTGATGTGCTGGTTTTGGCTGAGGTTGAGTTAATTTTCTTCACAGTAGCTTGTATGGGGCCCCGTTTTGGTATTGTGCTGAACACAAGGTTGATACTATAGAGGTGTTTTTGTTATTTCTGAGCAGAGCTTACACAAAGCCAAGACCTGTTCTGCTCTCCACAGCACCCCACCAGTGAGGAGACTGGGGGAGCACAACAAGTTGGGGGAGGGACACAGCCTGGACAGCTGACCCCAACTGATCCAAGGGATATTCCAGACCACACTGTGTCCCACTGAGTATGTAATGCTGGGGGAAAGAAGAAGGAAGGGGGGACATTTGGGGCGATGGCGTTTGTCTTGCCAAGTGACTGCTACATGTGAAGAGGCCCTGCTCCCCTGGAGATGGCTAAACACTGCCTGCCCTTGGGAAATGGTAGCTCATGGCTTTTGATTTACTTATTAAACTGTCTATAGAAGTGGAAGAACTTGTGAGTTGAGATACTCTTCTCATTCTCTCCCTGATCCTGCTTGTGAGGGAGTGAGTAGCTGCCTGGCACTTGGTTGCTGTCTGGGGTTAAAAAATGACACCTGATCAAGTGCCTCATTATCTATTGAAGCTTCTAGCTGATCTCAGTGCAATATTTACCTTGAGTTTAACAGGGCTGCTTTTCCCCTGAAAGTCACAAACAAAATTTAACATATAGAAAATTTGAGAAAGTTTTAGGAAATCTAAATCCATCGAATCTCATAAACTATGACCCTACACTTTTGTAGCTAACCTCTTTTGTACATTTGTAGCTCTGCACGAAAATAGGTCTTTTGATGCCCAGGGAAGCCTCAACTAGCTTTAAAAAAAAAATTAATTTGTTGGATTTATCAGACTCTTGTAACAGAAAACAACATAATGATAATGATAACATGCTGAAAAGTACCATATTCTTTTGGGAACTATTCACAAACCTACAGTACAAATAAAAGACAGGCTTATTGCAGTAAAACAATGGAACATATCCTAATGTAGTTCATCATTTATCTTAATAAAGATCCTTCTAAACTGTTTTTGGTTACGAAAATACAGACACATTCAAAAACCATCATCTCTGGACATATATCAAACCCATTAGTACATGACAGCCATACAGCATCTTCCATCCGAGACACTCATTACTGATGCCCATGTGAAACAGACAATTTTTCTATTTCTATCCTATTACTTGATATATACAAAATCCAAAATCATCTGAGTGATGGGGAAAATCCAGAAGCCCTGACCACCAGTTGTGGAAGTTAATCAAGATATATTCTTTTCCCAAATCAGTTATACTTCAAGTAGTTTCTCACATTCTTTATAGTAACAAAAATTTTTCATTTCAAAAATAAATAATTATAGAAAAAAATAAAGAAACCACTAGTGGAAAAGAAATTTTTACATTTCTGTGCTTTAACACATAAATTTACATTTCAAGTGTCTTTCCAACTTTTTTCTCAAACAAAAGTAAAACTAGTTTTCATCTAATTACATCTCAGCTATTCAAAAGAAAAAAACCCTGCAAACATTAAAAAAACTCCCATTTTATTGTTGATTTAAAAAAACCAAACACCAAAACTTGTTAATTTAAATTACTCAAAGATTTAATGTTCTATTGACAGGCCTAATGTCACACTGCAGTGGCAGAAGATCAAGAGTCTAATACATCTTCAGAGTCACTAACTTAAAGCAGCTAATCTGATTTCTTATCATTCCCTTTAAATTTTTCATCTAATTTGTGAAAGCTTGTAGAGAAAATGCAGGGGATAGGAGGAAGAAAATGCTGCTCCAGCTTTGGACTGCAAAAATGTGTGTGTGTCCTTGTTGGGGATTGCTTGACATAGCCCAGCACATTCTCATACAGTTTAATGTAGGACACACCCAAGTAAGAGATACATCATCTGCAAATCTAGAGAATTTCCACACTAGGGTATCTCTTGAGCAGCCTATCACTTATTTTTTCAACTGTAAGGGGAGTTTCATAAACTGGGAAGCTATTGGCTTTTAAGGGATCTCATGTTCCTCATTAATTTCACGTTTTCAAGTGGTTGAACAAGCCTTTTAGAAATCTGAGGTTTTGTCTGGAGTTGCCTCTAGCTCCAAAACATCTTAAAAAACTGTCTTATTGTTACAATTACTAATTTTATTTGGAACAATTAAGTTGTATACTTTAGGGATAGTAGATTTATGGTAACAAATGTGATATAATGCACAAGTTATATGCCATTATAGCATAAATATGATATAGTAATTTTTCCTTCCATCTAAAATACTAGTAGCTTTTTACAGTCTATACTAAGGAAAAAGATTGTTCCATTGAAACTCTGGACTATATTATTTGCTGTTAAAACTTCACTTTTACAAACAGTCACAGTGGTTGCCACATAGCTGTACACATACATATTCAAATATGCCTCTAGAGTGGATAAAATTAAAAGTAAATCCTTTACAGGCCTTCTTCCCTTCAGCTAAATCTTCCAGGTCTAGAATAAATTTATATACTTCATCTGATTCTAGTTAGGCAGACTCTTCACTTGAAAACATTTAGGGAAAAAAGTCACACAATGATGACTCAATTTGTCTAAACCTTTTCCTCTCTTCAGAGAATTCATACTTGACAGCATTAGTGAAACCTTTCAACAAAAACAAGCAAACCCTAATCCCTGTACTAAATCAGTGGCTATTAACCACTCTAACCCATTAGAGGACACTGTGATATTTTAATGCTACAGGGGCTGAAGCAAGTCTTTCCTGAATTGTTTTCACTGGGTAATGTTGCACTTGACCTTTTGTGTCCTACCATATAAAACTTATATTTTTAGTCCTTCAAATTTTACAGAAAATTTTTCTTGTTCACATTACTAGAACTGTGTAATATTAAAATCCTTTCATAGTGAACTCAAGATTTTATCCTTTATGGTCATTAAAAATACAGATATTCTTAAAGTACACATCGACATACACAAGGAGTCATACTTCTCCCTTCTATTACAGTGATTTAGGAAGTGCCCCCAGGAAGTAAAGAAGTTTTTTTATTTTGCAGAAAATTTCACTGCACATCCAATTGTGTAAGCAATTTCTTTTGAATTGGCATTAAATGATCAAATCTTAATTTTTCAAGAGTTCCAAAAACATGTGAAGTTATCAGTGTTGGAGCACACAATCTATTAATAAAGCAGGGAAGTTCAGAAAAACTTCAAAGAGGTTCGAATTCCATGTGAACTGGAAGAAAGAGCTTTTTGTACAATACCTCCACAATTCTGAAAGATCATGGCATATGGGTTACTGTCATATACAATATTAAGAACTGGTAACAGATTATGTAGTCATTGGATCTATGCAGAAGATACCAACTGTGATTTGCCTGCATCTCTAAGCCACCATAATTCAGTTAATGCCAACAAATATATCTCCAATATCAAACACTTAACAAAATCTACTTTCTACTATTCGCATAACTGATATTTTCATGATTAAAGGCATTTTGTAATATATTATGCTCTGAAAATGTGATAATCTTCTGAAACAGATGTTTAAGAAGGAAAAGAGCAAATACTGAACTATAGAGTTTACATGACTGAGCTTACATGAGTCAAATACTTCTGAACATTATTTCAAGTTCCAATACAGAGAGTATTCAAGTATGACAAGAACAAAAGGTTGTCAGTCATATTTAAAAGAAACAGATTTCCAGCACACACACAGCTTCATGTATCTGTATAGATTTTCTTCACTCCTTTGTCTTTCAATCTATCCATACATATATATTTATACATTCACTGACATGGAAAGGAATGGGAAGAATAGCTCTCCTTATTATAAAACAGTTTGAATTGAAGAACAGCTTCCAAGACTCCTATGGACTAACATTGTTTTAGGCATTATACTACAAGCTGACCAACATCTCTAAAAGATTTTTCACCTTCTTACCAAGAGATTATACCCCTTTCCTTGAAACCACATAGAAATTCTTTGTTTCCCAATATCAAGTTTATTAGATATGAATTACTACACAATTTTCAACCCTCACGCTTCAGTCTTAGGCTCCACAGTCAGACTTCTGTATCTCCAAATAAATACCTAGGTACAGTGAGCTGTAATACCTGGGTTTGGCCAGGCAAAGAAGAAAGGGTGTGCACTGTGACCTAAGACCTCTGCCACAGCTGAATGAGATCAATTTGTGTCAAGCTGCCATTTTGGATTTGATGTTAGATGGCTGCTTCCACTGCTGCACTCTATATATAACACATCTGGTATCAAAACAGAATGAGGAGTAGCATTCTAGAAATACATAAAATAGAAGAGCTTAAAGCACAACATCATTCTCTGACTTATTCTAATACTTAGCCTGCATCACCATTATAACAGATGACAGGTGATGTTGACATTGCTGCCAATTTCTGTAATAAGCAGGACCAATTTCATCAAAATATTTCTTTTACACTGCTGTTCATTGTTTCTTGTTCTCATGATTTAGAAACAAAAGATTTATGCATTTATCCAATTATTTGAAGACAAGAAGTGCCTTGAGACCCAAAATACACCAAAATATATTTATATTGGGAGGACTCCAAGTGTCAAAAATTAAGCAGTGTTAGGTGAGAGTTTAACACATGCCCAACAAGAACAGTTGTTTTACAATCCAAACTTCCTTCTCTAATTATGTCCCTTGATGAATAAGGTGGTAAAACTATCCTTAGTAACCAAGCATCAGCCTAATGGGAAGCCTACAGGGTTAAGGAGTAGTCTTCTCCATGGGTTATCATATCATAAACTCATCTGAATTCATTTTGCCGTTCTGACAGACCAATGGAGAGCTGATGGTGTGGGGCTTGAGGTACTGCTAAAAAAGTAGAGTTCTCATTTGACTGCAGAGAGGGATGGGGCATATTTCCAACTGAGGCACATTGCAAAAGTTTTCAGATTAGTAAAAGAAAACCAAATCCACAAAGAGCAAACAAACAAAACCCCCACATCTCCTGATGATTCCTGGATATTCAATGAGCTTCAAAAACAACATACTGCATAATACTTCCAGTACTCTCAATGTGGAACATCATTATCTTGAAGTAAATGTGAATTTGTTTTCATTAAGTTCCTACAGTTTTATATGGCATAATGAAACCACGTATGAAAACAACTCAGAATTCCTCCAGAAAATTTCAGGAATAAATAAAGGAAGCATTACACTACCTAGAGACCACAATGAATACCAAATACCTCAAAATTTCTTTAATTTGATAAGAAATATTAGCAGGACGTACACAGACAATTTACTGGGGAGTTCCGAAAGAGAACAACATATGCAAAAAAAAGTTCTTTTTTACTAGAAGGAGATTGTTAGGGCTTCCAAAACAGTTCTATACAGGAATAGTCTTTGGTATTTAATGGGCAAAACAAAATTTATACCGGGTCTTCCATTTTCCTGCCTGTGAAGAGACAGGAAGCTGGCCGATGAGGAGAAGGGTTGGGAGAAGGCAAATCACTCAGGAAGAACAGGAACAAAGCAAGGGTGAAGTTCATGTTTGCTGTCTACCTCTAATTAGAGCAACATCTCTTTGAAGACTTTTCTTTCTTCCTAGGAGTAAACCTTTGGAAAGGGACATCAGTTTTGTACTGGACTGTTTGCCAGCAAAAATGAAACTAAGATCCAAATACCAGTAATGGCATCAATTTTGGAGCTGTGCCCCACCTCACATGGTAAACTAATTGCTTGGTTTATAATTATTCAAGGCAGGGTCTTGAATTTCAAAGGATTCGAATTCCTGGAAAATAATCTGGGGAAATAATTCAGTCGTATTTCAAATGATGAAAATTGATACAAAGAATTGTCATTTTGTTGCTTTTCTTCCTATGTATAGTAACAAAGAATAGTGGACTCTTCCAGCATGATATGGACTACACTTCTCTCATCTCTTCTTTCATTGTATTGCTGCTGCTTACAATGAAAATAAGTATAATGAGACAGTGCCTGAAAACTGAAGGATGCATAAACTGTAATAATTTTTTTTACAAGTCAAATTTTTTACAACTTTCCTTTGTTCAAGTTAATATTTTCACTGCACTTACAATGGAAAAGGAGATGAAGAGGAATGAACCATGCAGAAGAGTAAAAATGTGATGAATTAACTGGAGAAATTAGTTTGTCATTACTTACAATGATGACAGACATTCTTTACCTCAGAAGGATGCAAGTTTGTTAGTTTCATATAATTTGAAAATACTTCACAACCATTTTGAAAAAAGACAACTAACTATATGTAAAATGCTATGTCTGCTGCTGCTTAAGAAGGAGAGAAAGATGTTCCAGCAGACTACTAACAGTAAAGACAAAAATAGCATCTTTGAGCAGAATGATTGGGCAGGATTTTTTTTTCCACTTTGGCACATGCACGAATATGCTCGTAAAAATATAACAATGAAACAAATAAGTGGATTACTTCATTCTCCGAGATAGCATTGGCCAGCTAAACCACAGAAAACACCTCACAGATACACTAGAAACCAAAGACAGTCTTAAAATTAAACATTAAATTAGCTGGCATTGTAAGAAAGTAGAGGCAACAGTGAGAAAGACTCTAACACTGAAAAATTGTCCTTGAGGTATTTGCTGACAAGTTTCAACAACAAAAAAGTTTCCTTGGTTCTTGTAAAAGTGCTAACTATATTTGTATACTTTCTGCCTCCAACCCAACTAACAGTAGCACCTGTGATGTATCTGTATCTGGGTAAAGCAAACCCAAAGGTTGGATTTTCTTTGTTCTGTTTTTTTTGGATTTTTTGCTCTAGATTTTTCTTTTATGTTCTGTTTTTAAAGGGTTTCCAGTTGGGCATAAAAGGGTTTTTGGTTGGAGTGGGGGAGAGGGTGTTAAGGGTGGTGGTTATCAAATACCATTACCAGCACAATAGTTTTTTAGTATTTACATGTATATTTAAGGAGATATATCTGTTTAATGACCTCTATCTTTTTCCCTCCAATATGCAGAAAATTGCTTCTTCTAGAAGTTCTGCTATTCATTGATGTAAGTTCCACATGGCAAAATAACTCTTAAGTCAAAGCTTAATTCAGTTATGTAAAGCAAATTAAAAAAATAAAAACAGTAGTCTTTTCAATTGAATGAATAACAAGAGCAGAATGGTTTCTGTAATCTAAAGAAAAGTATAAAATTCTATTTGCCTTCAAACTTACACATTACATAGAAAGAATAATTTATGCAACTTAATAATTTACGGCATAATAATGATTTGTAAAACTGAATCATTGATGAAAGAATGCTAGTCTTTAAAGGAATACTAAATGAGAACATTCCCTCCTGCATGCAGCAGTTTCACCTTATTTACAGAATTAATACTAGAATCAAACCTCCTTCTTAGACAGTAATTACCCCAGGAGAAGGCTCTTCTCAATAAATAAGAAGCTGTAACTGCCTGTAAAATAATGTCTACTTACACAATAAAATATATAATGCACTATCGGTGTTTTCTTTTTCCTACTCTCCACTGTTCACCTCCTTCAATTGTTACCATTGACACTTCATTTTCAGATTTGCTCTTTACACTTCACTCCATGCATTCAGACAGTCTTTAATGAAAGTATAGTTTACCCTACTTTAGAAAAATAAGTTTTCTTATGGATTACTTGTGACTCAGTTTGCCACAAGGTCATATGCATCAAAAGAAGCAGAATATAAAAATTCACTTGGGAGCATGAGCAAAATGTACGTGTTGGCTTATATAGCCATGGCACCATGAACTTTACTTTTGATAAACAGATAAAAAAGTAGAAAACATTCCCTGTTCTGTGTTGCACTATTCTCTCAGCCTTCTAATTGTTTACATATCTTGGAGTCAGAGAATCAGAGATTCTCACAGTTTGTCTAAATAACACCTGTTGTTTTGTAACTGCTTTCTTGTGTTGTACATTCCATTTCTATGATAGATAAAGTTGATGGACTCTTGGTCCATCCAATGTGATGGAGAAGGTGTCAACCTTACCTTCCAATCATCTGTAGTTACAAGAAATGTATAAATACTGTAAAGTAAAAATAAAGCTTCTTCTTCTGCTGCTTCTACGGTTTCTTCTTCTTCTTCTTCTGCTTCTTCTACTACTTCTTACCCTCCTGACATCTATCCTGTCCATGTGTCATTATTGTGGCCTCTAGCGCCACATCAGCAGCCCCGACACAGTTCTGGAATTGCCATCTCTGGGAGGGTTCAAAAAATATGGGTTAGGGGTGAAAAAGACTGTGCTGGATTAATGGTTGGACTTGATAATCTTAGAGATCTTTTCCAACCTTAATAATTCTATGGTTCTATGATTTGAAAATAATCTCTTGGTTTCAAAATTTCTCTTAATTCTTGCTATGCATTCATTTATGTGGATGAGAAAATGATAACACAGTCATCATCTGATACATCTCCTCATATCCAAGGAATGGAAAGACATAAACAAGCAAAAAACTCTTTCAGAATAGGATCTCTGTGTATTTCATCCATCCTGTCCATTCTGTTTGGTTTTGTTTGTTCATATCAGGGAAGCCTACAAAGAGAAACTTAAAGACAGTTGTTGTGATTCAGTTTAAACCCAGAAGAGCAAAGAAAATTAGGTCTCTGTGTATAAACTGGAAAGAACTTTGAAGGTTCAAAATATACCCAGAAACGAGATTAAAACCAAATGAGGTTAGATGTTGCTGCCAAAAAATTGATATATTTTATTTAATAGTAAAATACGCAAAGAGAAGGAAAGAGAAAAGAAAGAAAGACAGATGTAGAGAAAGAAGTGTGCGTGGGGGGTGGGTGGACAGGGAGAGGTGACAGGGGTTATGTGGAAGCATATCACCCATCCGAAGGTCCCAATGATGTCTCATTGCTCCCCTCCATCTGGTCTTCTTGGTGGTGAGGGTCCCCCGCTACAATGCCACGCTGCCTCACGCTGCCACATGACAAAGAGTATAGAATCCAGTGGATTTCTATACACTTTGGGCGGGTGGGAAAGCCCACATGCCTCCCTTGAAGTGAGCCAGTTTGACCCTGTCCCTTGAAACGCTGAGGGCCTGTTGCATCATCTCTGGTGTAGAGTCTGGGGACCCCTTTGAGGCGGGGCTTTGATGGGCCACGTCACCCCCTCTCCTTCATGTGGATGCAGCTTCTCCCCGGGTGAAGGGGCCCCCCAGCTGAGCTGGTCTACATGGTGGAGCGGTCACTGTGCCTCTCACCAGAGGTTTTTCCAACACACACCCAAAGCCTCTCTCCCCCCACCCTTGGGTGCAAGGGTCTGTTCGAGCCTGGCAGCTGATAGCCTTGGGGCTGTGGTCTCCACCCTGGAGGTGTTAAGCTTGTGCCTTGTGAATGTCCCCAGCCCTGAGTTGTTACTTTATCTTATCTTCATCAGCCAGTGGGTCCAGGGCCTCTCAGAGCCCTACTCAGGGTGTGGTAATCTTCTCTGCAGCTTTTGTAATACAATTTTGCTATAAGTCCTTCATGAAAATGTTTAAGTCATAAACTATAATATTTCAGTCTCTGACAGCAGTTTTTGCAGATTTCCCAACACTATCAAGTCACAAAAAAATAAATACAGGATGTATCCATGACGATACATTTTTTGCATATGCAAGCTTGCTTGATCCCAAGTGGCTGGACTCATAGCATTTTTGCAGAACTGCACTAAAAAGTTAATATGCACTGGCCATTTTTCTGAGATTTTTCAGGAAAGTATCTATGTGCTAATGAAAAGAGAAATGAGGGAGTGTGGTAGAATCTGGTTAAAACAACACATAAAAACATAAAACGACATACTGAATCTTGAACAAGGTTGTAGCAGAAAAGGTGACTGAGGCCAAGGATGTGCTAATTAGAGCATTTAGTTAAAAATATTCATTAGGTAGATGGAAACAAACAAAGAATATTTACTTCCCTTCCCACATGCTATTACATGGTGCCCAATCATAGGAAATAAAAATAAACCAGATTTCTGAATTCTATTTTATGACAGCACTGAAGTTTAATTTACCCTCTCATCCTTCTTACTGAGCAAAGGTAGTCCATCTAAAGAAAACATATGAAAAAATTATCCCCGTGAAATCAAAACTTATATTTATAGTTAACTACAGCAGTCATTCTGAAGTGTTTTGTATTTATACAACTCCTCCATTTCTGCTTTTAAATAAATGCTTTAAATTCATCTTTAATACAGCTGGATGAGGATGTTAACTCCAAATGACTCCTGATTTAGTTTTTTTCTCTCCCAGAGTGAAAATCCTTGGCAACTGGGCCAGTGGAACATAAACTATTGTTCAGGTCCCCAGTAAATTATCTGAGTATTCAGAGAATACACAGCATAGCCCACTAAAAATCAGACTGCTTTGAAATCTGACATCAAGAAAGCCCCAAAAGAAAGAAGAATCTTTCGGGAAGCTATTGCTTGGCGTGACTTGCCCTTCATCATTTCTGTTACCCAGTTCCTACCTAGGATTGAAGAACTGAGTAGGAATGAAACAGAATTAACACTTGAAAGAATAGCTGATATAGTCATGATATTCATCAGAAACATCATCCCAAAGTGTCAATGTTAAAACAGATCTCCACAGAACTGTACTTTCAAATGCATTTTTTTGACCAAATGTTTTCCCACAAACAATTCTTCACTGAATAAACCAGTTACAGCCAGGTCTCCAAAGGGTGAAGTTACAGCCTTCCTTTATGCTCTCGCCACTGATTTTCCCCTGAAGCATGAAACCCTCAGTGCATCAAGCCCAGGGAAGCAGCACCACACAGCAGCCTATCATATAATGCAAATGTAAGAAAGCTAATGATTAAACAACATGCCCTCTCACAATAAAAACACATGAAAGAGTAGAATAAGCATAATATTTTCTCTGCCTGAATGATTTAAAATTGGAAGTAACAGAAAAAGAAAATTCATTTTGTAACCATTATTTGGTAGTTTACAGAAATGCCACACTACACTGGCAAAATTAATCCACAATTTTCTATGAAAAGGCATCTTCCCTAGTGGTTCTGACCAAGGTGATCACACACAATAAAATGAGTGTCCTAGGTTACAGTGTAAGATGTATCCAAAAGTATTTATTCTGTTTACCATCTTCATAAGCTGTTGGAGCCGGTGGGACAGGGTTGCCCCATCCCGTCCATGACTCATCCCTGATAAGATCCTGGGGCTATCTTCTGTTAATGGGCCAGCTGTTGACACCAGGTGCAGCAGAGTTCTTATCTCTCCTCTGACCCATCCTCCCCCCAGGGGGACATCTT
>WEIT01028426.1:3123-20984 GCA_013389985.1 Dryoscopus gambensis | reverse complement strand
CTGAAACTTCCCTGAAACTTCCCTTCCCTTCCCCCAGTTATACAATAGCCAAGAAAAAGCAAAAAGCTCTTAAGTATGAAAAACCCAACCAAACAAAAAGAACTTATTTAAACCAAGGTACAAGAAAAGAATTACCCACCATGGTCATTAAGAACCTCTTGATTTCCAGGATAGGGAGTGTTCACCTGAAGACAAAGAAATCCATTAAAAATTATCCATACATATTAAGAAATGGAAATGCATTACTCAGTGTGACTGAAAAGCCTGGCAAATTTGGATGCTTGTGAATGTTATAACAACACTCTGGGATTTTCTCCAGTTTGACAGTGTCTGAGTATTAGCTGATCAAGTTTTTATGAGGATTGTGCTGTCTTTAACATGCAACATGCTTTCAGCAAAAGGGTAACATCATGCACTTTGGAGGCATCAGCAAATCCTACTCTCAGTTGTGCCAGTGAAGCATCAGAAAACTCATTCTTCAAGGTCAATTCTGATTTTACAACATTGTGTTTGGAAGCAGGATTTGACTTTCGACTGTGGGAAAACAGCTTGTGTTTGTAATTTTTTCATCAGACCAGGGCTATGTTATGTCTGATGTTAACCTGGGCTCCAGATGCATTGAGACCACAATGGGGAGGCAGCAGCTATTCTAGCATATTCTCTTCTGACACCAGCTACTTGTAACAGTGGGCATGCTACCTACCTCCATGCCTGTCTTCAAAACAGGGACAATGTAGGAACTAGTATATGGCACAGTGCTTGGTAACCTTGGTACTTGCTAGTACTATTTATAGGAAACTAAGCAAGTGTATGAAAAAATGGAAGTTGCTGCATCTGGCTAATCCTGTAGTATTAGCCCGTAGAAGTCTTACTCACATGGATAGCTCCATAAACTTCAGAAGTTCAGTTCCCATGAGGAAAACTGGCGGAGTTCAATCTGTAGTTCTTTATCGACATTCATTTATGTAGGCATGAACAGCAGACTTCTTATCTATAAACTCGGATAGGTTTAGGAGATTATTCACAAATGTAGGACAAATCTATCTAGCACACTCAGGTGCATGAAGAGATGTTTATAAGTACATGTTTCTATTACTTGTGCACATAAAAATTAGTGCTGTTTTTCACTGATTGTGACCTTCCTGAGAAGTGGCTATTATTATCTGAAATTCAGTGAAAATAGACTTGTTTTGTTTGAATCATTCCACAGAGAATCAGAGGACAGTGGAGGCTGGAAGACATCTCTGGAGATTGTCTAGCCCGAAAGGACGATCAGCTACAGCAGGTTCTTAAGGGCCTCGTCCAGTCAGGTTTCAGCGGTGAGGCTGGCAAATACATATGTGATTATGGACATATGTGATCAATGTACAACAATGTCATGCAATGGGAGTAAGAAGATTTAAGGGAGAAATTCAAAGAGGTAAAAAAATGATGCATGGAGGTGGTAGGCCAAAAATGGAGAAATGGCAAATTACCGTAGAGTAATGACTATTTATCATTAATTCACAAAAAGATCACAAGTTGGGATACAACTTTCTTCAGCAGTAATACTAGAGTGGTGATGAATATCAATACATCTAGCATAGAGGAAGTCAAGAGCTGTTTCACTAAAATAAGTGAAAAGGAACTGAAATGCAAATTGGAGAAGAAGTCATAGTATTATTTGGAGCTATACTGTTTAACAGAAAAGTAGAACCACCATCCTGAGCCCTACACTATTCAGGGGTGGACTGTGGCTCCCAAAACCAGAATCCTTTCCAAGTACATACCCCACAGCTTAACAGTAGGATATTGCCCTAGGGAAAATACTTCCAGGACTGAATTATGTTCATTATTCATTCTAGGATGCAATTTCTGTAATTCATTAAGCAAAAATTGCACTAGGGTGTTCTGAAAATATGAAACTTATCTCCTGTTTTTTTTCATACTATCTGTGAAACTGCAGGTCCTTTGAAGATAATGCAGGCTTTGTCATACTCTTTGAAAAGGAGGGGCAGATCACCTGCTGCCATTCTATGTGAACAGACTCCATTTGAGGGTCAAATAAAGAACATGATCTTTCTTTTCTGATGCATCTTTCATGCCACAACGATATACATAAAAAATCTTATTTTGGACAGGGAAATTAAAACAGCTAAAGACGTAACAATATGGGGACTGTGTTTATACATACATCCAAAAAATACGTGTACCTGTATGCATACACATTCAGCTCCCCAAAGTAACTCCTAAACTATGGAAACACAAGCTTTGAAAGGCATTAAAAGTATTAGATCAAGTAGTCAAAGTGCTTTAAGCAAAATAGTCTAGTGTTTCTAGTTCTGTTATATATTTTATACATGGCTAAGTTTTCATATATGGCTAAACACTTGAAAATCTGTTATCTTGAAGAACAAGTAGAACACATCCCTGGTGCAAAGCAGAAGGCAGGGGGAGAAAAGCTGCAAAGTTATGGTGTTTAGGTGTACAGCTGCTTTGGTTATGTTCTGTCATGGCCATGCATCCTAAGAGCAGATTCTCTGTGTGTGACTTACTGGCATTTTGCAGTGAGGCCTGGTAGGGACTGGGAAAACTGTCTATTGAAAATAGGAGGGAAATTATTTTAATGAGCATAGGTATGATACAGCAGGTAACGCACCATGTAGATCTAACAGTCATGATGGGGCGAAGCCTGGAAACAAAAGCAGCGCCCCCCTAGCACAGAGCCCAGCTGGCTGCCAGGTCTGTCATCATGTACCACTCTGTGGGGCTATGGGGGCAAAACTCTTCCATGACAGTGGCTTTGGTTAAAAGATCTTTTTTCTCTGCACGCAAGCAAGGTCACCCACTGTGAACTGTGTTGACTGAAACAAGTTTTGATGTTTCCTTTTGCAAACTGTCTCTGGAGCAGCACATTTTTGCTACAAACCAGTCACTGATCCCAAGTGGTACTTACTCCTTTGATATAAACTATACGTCCTGGAGGTCCAGGGGGCCCTGGGGGCCCAGGCAAGCCAGGAAGGCCCTGGTAAGAGAAAGTGAAAGAAGGAGGAGATTAGAACAAAAATAAATCCCAATGCCAAACTGGAACCCCTAAAGCATTGCAAATTGAAACTAAATTAAAGACAGTGGATCTCTCATCCAAGGAAAATTAGGTATTTTACACTGATCTAGAACTCTCAAGACTGCTAAAATTCATAAATTTTCAAGTGCCAGTCAGATAGGCACATGCTAATTAGCAGCCCCAAGGAACCCTGCTAGACTGAAGGCGTGACTGCCTTTTACAAAAAATGTGTGTCAGCTCTTTACTGTGTAATTTGAAAACTTGGCACAAAACCATGTTCGCCTTTCAGTCCATATCAATGCAACTTTCTGTGAGGTGACATACGTCATCTCATCAATAATTAGAGATCCATTAGATTTTATCTTCCCTGAGCATTCCAGGAAGGACTACTAGAACACATAGCCTCTTTTGTTTGCTTGTTTGCTCTAAACTGTCAGCTTGATTTACTTCATCTAGTTATACTTGCTACAACAGTTTTTGTGTGGTTAAGGCAGGAAATCCAGAAAATTAACTTTAATATTGTTTGGAGATATGGCAGAAAGGAAAATCTACTCTAATATATTTTTTTTGAGAGTATATCATCTCTTCAGTCATTTTCTTCCAATTAGAATTTGTCTAATTTGTCTGTTGTCACTTTTCAGGAACTATATTTCTATTTATACCTTCTTCTAGAGGTGCAAGCCACATTCAGTACCTGTTTTTTTTTTCTGCAGAGATACTTAAATACTTACCAGCTCTGTGAAGATATTTACCAATTTTCAGTCTCCCTGCTACCTAAATAAAGCAATATCATCTCACTTATATTTATTGCCTAGATAGACAAGATGCATGTGTCTTGATGTTTGTGCGCCATATTTTTTTTCTTTTGAAGAAAGTACAACCTGAGGCTTCCTACAACAGAATCCATTTACAAAAAGTGTGCTACTGAAATACAGTGATACTGACTTTATGCTATCACAGTAACATACCCTTGTAGTTTTTTTCAGCATTATCTCTGATGCAGATGAAATAGCACTAGCTGCTGTTGTGGCATGGGTACCAATGTTCCTAACACAGAATGTCCCATGACATCAGAACAACCACACAAATTCCTCTGTGATTGGGAAGCTTACTGTTTATGCTCAGCGGTATTAGTTGTTGTGTGGTCCAGTCTCAATGTTTGTCAGGAGATAACTTGTCTGAAATCTTTTCATGAGAACAGACTTAAAACAACAAGAGCTTGTTTCATCACTTTTCATTTCACAATTATACATTGTAGGTGATCATGGATATGTGATAATCTATGCAGAGGTCATTATTTTGGATACATGTACAGGGCAACTGTAGCATGTAGCAGGTATTAGTGAGTATCTCCTTGTTAGTAAAGTAGATACCACTTCCCTGTGATATGCTCAAGTGCTGTTTGTACCTGGGCTAGAAAGCTCAGAGCCTGTGGGAGTAACTTCACATCATGAGAGGTCACACTGGTGGCCGACATATATAAAAGAACTGGAATAAAAAAATCTTGTGCTATTTGAAGCTGCTATGGTAGCAGTGAATGACACAAATAATGTTACACCTGGGAGCTGACACAACTATGTGTATCTACAAGAACTGCTCAGATGGACCCTGAAGTTGACTTTTCAATGACTGCTGCTAGATAGGAAAAGTAGCAGCAACACAATTATTTCTAGATCATTTCAGGGTTTTAGTCCCATGATCACTTGGAAGGAATCAATATAAATCAGACCTCAGATTTTAACTTTTTTTTTTCAACTAATTGAAATACAAAATAACTTACATTAAATGCTTCACCTCGATCACCTTTCACACCTCTCAGTCCGTTCAGTCCTGGACGGCCCTGAAATAAGTAAAAATGATTTAGTATGTGTCAGAAGCAAGCTTTTCTGTCTTTATCCCACTTGAGAACATAATACATACTGGGCGTCCTGGGAAACCAAGTTCTCCTTTGGGTCCAGTAGGTCCTATTGGCCCCTGAACAAAAAAGAAAATGTGATTATGGCCCATTTTGTTGATCTACATTTGATTACTTAGAATAAGAGACATAGTTTTATATCTACGTTAAAAATCTGTCCGTGATTGCCTGTAGAGACTGCACAGAACGTCCTCTCTGCTTGCTCTACTGAGTGATCTCAGAAGCTGAGGACTGCATGCAATAGTCAGCTCTGGTTTGGAAAAGACCACCAATCTGAAATGAAGTCTGAATTCCCAGCCCCTTGTAGGGTATGCAATTCAAAACTGACTCACCATGTATTGAAGAAAAATTAAATGCATCAGTCAGGAAAATAAAAGGAAGGTAGAGGTGTATGCTTTATGCATCTCCTTTTTTTTTTCTTTTTTTTTTTTTCCCTTTTTTTTCTAATTTTTTTTGAATCAGGCTCTATGAGGAAATGTGTGTGGATCAGCCTAAGAATTCATAGAGTGACAGGCTTCTACTTGCCTCTTGCCAGTCTGGGTTTGTGGATTCATGGGGCTGATAGTTGGAACAGAACAGTTCCTTCTTTATAAAAGTGTGACTGACTCACCAGGCCTCACAAAGTAATACCAGCCACTGCAAAAAGAGAGGACAAGCAGGCTGCCTGGGAAAGGTGGTCCAGGATTATGGATGACCTACGATGGGACGTTTGCAAGCATGCAGCTTCTAGGCAGCCTGCAAGTTATCAACAAAAAGCAGCACATTTGAGGATCTATGAACTTTCAACTGCTGTCAGCTTCCTGAAACTCTACGAAACCACAAGGGTCTAGACAACTTCTTTACATATGTGTCAGCCTTTCTGGTTTCATTTCCTTTTTTTTCACTCTGCTGAAATGCTGAGATACTCCTTCTTGCATTACTTGTTAAATAATCTGTCTGTAGATCTCACACGGATACCACTTACATGTGACAATGTAAGGGTGTGTTTAACTCTTTAACTCTTCACATAATACCATTTCATTGAAAAGTGATATATACATTCATGAAAAATTTATCTTATGAAGAAGATGAGATAATTTCTCTTAGCATCAAGCTGAAAATTCATAGATTAAATGTTGTAGTTTTCATACTGCTGAAACTGAATACTGGATTAGACTCGAAATTCATAAGCAGTTAACATATTGATTTATAATGTCACCATTTTCGTCAGAATTTAAAGCTCATCAGAATTTAATGTCAGCTGAAACTGCTTGAAGGTGGTAAGACTTTTACTAATCTTCTAATTTATTTCCTGTTTGAAGGTAACTTCTGCCCATGTGATCAAAGTTAATGCCTGTGTCTCAATCAGGCAAGAGATTGCTGCTGAACTGGCAGATGTGAATTTCAATACTGTGCCCCCAAGATTTCAAAATTCAATCCACCTTTCCATGATACCATATCCAATAATGAGGTTTGAAAAAAAAAGAAATACAAAATGTTATGAAGCATTCTCCTATTTCACTCTCTGGTACCTAAGCCTTTAAAGAATATGCAAATTTGAACTTTAATCAGCCATGAGGACAATTAGAAACAGACTTCTTTTTTAGTTTAAATAAAGAGCAGTGTCTAATCTCATGCTTTAACTGGGATTTCAAATAAACATTAACGATGTGAGAGTTGACTAATCTGGGGCCACCTTTACTATTTTTTCTAAGTGCTGGCCCAGTCTGCCAGGTGTTAGCGACTCCCTGAGACGGTAGGCAGCAGTCACAGCTAGAGGTGAAAGAATGAAGTGAGGAAGCCACAGGAGTCTGCTTACCACAAAAGGAGATTTCATTTACAACAGCACAGTAGATTTGGGCAGACTGGCACTGAGATTCTTACTAAGTGCTGTTCTTCAGTGATATGCATCCATTTGCTTCACTGACAGGGAACAGCATAATCCCACACATAAAAGGTTCTCATTTCTCCTGTGGCAGGAGCTTGGATTCAGTCTGTCTTCTTTTGCTTATAGTTGTGCTGACCTTCTGACTGTCCCTAGTTCTCATCTGCCAAACTACTACTCTGTAGCTCCTTGTGCTCCAAGCTCCTGTGAGCCTATCTTTTATCTAGCTGAAGTCTCAAAAAGGAGCAGAGCAATGACTAGGGATTTACTTTTAAATTCTGGAAATTTTTATATGATTTTAAGAGAAGAGAGGAACAATCAGGGTCCCCAACTACTTCAAAGGTGTTCTTGGGCCAGAGACTTACTTAGAGCAAAGTAGAACAGAACCATTGTACTAAAACCTTTGATAAGTTATGGATTACAGTTTCTGGCCCAGCACTCAAAGTCTGTATATTTTTGCTGCACAGGACTCACACTAACTACAAAGGGATTTTTTTTTTCTATGGGACAATGCCAAATTGTATCACCCTGTCAGGAGCGATGATCAAACAAGAGTTCTGCACTAAGAAGAGAACTGGCTGAGCAAAGCCTTGAGACAGGCTCTGTGTACCAAACTTTCCTGAAGGGTAATCGTTCCCATCAGGGCTGGCAAGAACTTCCTGGTCTGCATGGTGAATTGTATGAAGCATCTCATGGCAGTACAAAAGGAGATGTAAACCACAGAGTTTGGGGCTGACAGGAAAAGGACATGTCCACAGGATGCACAGCAACAAGACAAGAGGCAGTAAACACAAGTCAGTGAAAGGGAAATTCCAAATAAATATAAGGAATTTTTTTTTTACTCTGAAGTTTGTCAAATGTCCGGAATGTGCTGCCCAGAGAGGCTGTGGAATTTCTATCCTAAGAGTCGTTGAAAACTTCACTTGACAAGTTCCTGAGTTAAAGAGACCTGCTCTGGGCAGTGATGTGGATGAGACCACCTCTGAAGTTCACTTTCATTCAAAGTTATTCTGTGTCAGGTTGAAGGGGTAGATAACTTTGCAGTCATACAAGGAGGAGCAGAGGAACATCCTTTCTGTTAGGATAGCCTCCTCAGGGTATTTTCATACACAGTAATTAAGAAAGCAGTTACTCAGCACACTCATTTAGCTCCTTTTGAAGACTACAGAAACTGATGTAAAAATCTCCTACGCACCTTGGTGTGCAGAAATGTCAACACCTACTAACATTCACTTAGGCACAACAGTGACCAGGGTACATCAAAAGCAGAAGCAAAGAAACATCCTTGACATCCTTGATTTTTGGAATACCAGATGAGAAGAAATTGGTGCCCTAACACTGCTGAGTCTGGGCAACTGTTTTTATTTTATAACTAATTTCTTGTGCTTTCTTGCAACATTCTGTGTCCAGTCAAAAGTATCAGACCAAATACTTGAAAGAAGGCCTCTAAACCCTGATTTTGGTACATGGTCTTACTCTACTGCCTGGTGCACAGCTTTCTCAGAATCCAATGCAATGGCAAATTATTGGCATTGACGGAAATTGAGCTGATGCAGTTAGTTATTTTAATGTAAGTCATCTAAACAGAGAATAATTTAGGTAGAAAGAGAGAGATCCTCTTGCACAGCCTCTTGCTTACAAGACAATCTTGTAAGTTAGGCTTGTAGTTTAAGTCATGCCACTCAACACCTTGCTCCAGAATCCACCAGCTCTCTCTGGGCACCTATTTCTGTGTTTGACCACTTTTAACATGAATTTTTTTCTTTATATCTAAGTGAAATTTCCCTTGTTGGAACTTGTGATCTTTGTTACTTGTCTTTTTCCTGTGCACCTCTGAGAAGCACCTGACTTTGTTTTATTATTTCCTTTCAGGCCACAGCAGGGAGCAATTAGATCTCCTCTCGGTCTTTTATCTTCAGGGCTAAACAAACCTAGTTCACTCAGAGTCATAAGTCATGTAAGTTTCTAGCTCTGATGAAATTTCACTGTCAGTTTAGATAGTAACAGATACATTTGTTCTACCAGAATTTAAACTCTACTTCAAGTCAGTAGTTCACAGCACCACATATGTAACAACCACATTCTTTTCTAAAGGACAGTGATCACCTCGAAGCATGAATACTCCTTATCATCCCTACTCAGAATTAATGAAAAGTTAAACCAAACTACCTTTATATTTACTAATACCTGTAAAGCCAAAGCAAAAATAATAAAAAAAAGCGCCATTCATCTTTGGAATCATCTTACCATTGGTCCTGCTGGTCCCACCACTCCAGCTTCACCCTGTTGAGGACCGACACAGAGAGAGCAATGACAAGGAGAATTCCTGCAATGTCTAGCACAGGTGGCTGTTAACAGGGCCACCAAATAATTCTGGAGGAAGACAACACAGTATTATCTCACCTTCTCCCCTTTTATTCCTAATAATTCAGTTAAAGATCCATCAGCAGAAATGATAGCTCCTGGTTCTCCCTTTTCACCCTGCAATTATCAGAGTAATTACTGTTTACAAAGCAGTACCCAGTGAATCATAAGAAGTCAAAGCAGCATTACTTTTGTTTGAAGCATGACAGATTAGTCATGCTGTGATATCAAACATAAAGTGATATCAGTATGAGTAGGGTGAAGGTTCACTCTGGGGAAGAAGAGAGATGATCTTTCCTAAAACATAATGAAGTACACTAAAAATATCTCCCTGAGGTGAATAAGTACTTATTTTTTAAAAAAGACTTAAATTGCTCTCCATGGAGTAACTATGTGAAACATGCTGCGTTCACAAAAGGTCTCTGCCAAACACAGACAGATGATTGATGTCTTCTTGTACACCATCATCTTAATGGTCAGCAAATCCTGCTGGAAATACAAAATACCGATAGAACAGTTATTGTCTGGATTTTACTGTTGCAGTGCATGTAGCATTAGCCACAGGGCCCACTCCAACTAATCATTGGTGGTCGGGCACCCAGGGTACTGGAATCTAACTTTCTGGTCATGCGGGAACTGTGTTTTGTATATTGTTTTGCTGTTGGTTTAAGATTTCCCCACCCAGTTTTATGTATGCCCTCATGTTTGTGCATATCCCTTATGGAATATGTATGATTTCTGGAAAGTTCTGCTGTACTCGGTATCCCATTTGTTAATTCAAATAGAACCCTCCCCATAGTTTATCCCACTGGATGTTTTCCCCCGTCACCTCCCAGTTTACTGAACCCCATTGGTTGTAACCTTTTATTCCACCCTTTTTCACCCCCATACAAAAATCCCTGTGCACCCACATTTTTTGCTCTTCTGCCTCTGGTTTCATCCCAGTAAAGGACTGGGAGAGCCCCTCTCTTGTCCTTTACCTCTGCCAGTGTTCCTTATACCATCGGCTTACAGCCTGCTCCTTGCGAGAAAGCCAGCTCTGCCTGCTGTACTGCAGCAAAATCCTGTCCTCAGGGACACCTCCTGCAGTTAGGCACTGTGCGAGCCCCCGGGCAGCTTGCAATCAGCACCATTTTACTACCAGGAGAGCATGAGTCATTCTCTCTATGTGCCTGGCAGGATGCAAACTCATTAACTTTAAGGAAGGCCAGTTCCCAGCACTCCAAACTGTGACCCTCTGCATTCCTCTTCCAGTATCACGAATTATCACTTTTCAGTGCTAACTGCATGGTTCCCACTCTGGATCTTTCAGCTGTAACTTTCCTCATCCTACCTCAGGCAACTTGCTATAACATCTTTCCCAAGATCTCATGGAAGAAATCCGGTTTGAAATTAGCCATTGCATTGCTGATTAAAATGACAGTCCAGGTTATAGACCTTTCACTGAGCTCTAAGTGCTGTAACTCAGTTCTTCTCACAGGTCCTTAAACCATTGTGAGTCTTTGAAGACTCCCTGAAGATACTTTGGATAATTTGGAGTATCCCTAAGCCTTGGCTGGCTTCACTGACTTTATCTTCTGTGAGATTTTATAGGCCTGAGGTCGAATTTCATGATCCTTTAGGTAAAATGCTCCTAGGTGTCTGCACAGCTTAACTGTGGTTCCCAAACTTCATCACTCTTGAGCATAGCCTGGTGTTCACAGCTCAGAAACACCATCAGATATATCACTATATTTTTGGTGGGTCCAAAATTAAATGCCTTCAAAGCTTTGAGTTCTTACCACAGTGGACACCAGAAGCAAAAAAAAGGACCAACCAAAAAAACAAAAGTAAAAACCTCCACAACCCAAACCAAAAAGCACCCAGCTGGTTTTAAGGTTGAGCTTGATCATTTCATGCACTCTGTAAAAGAACAGGAAATCTTATGATAAACAGGGACTGGTATTTGCGGCCTGAGATGTTTCCTTCTGAGCAGTGATGATGCTATTCATCTACTACCCCATTTAAACAAACCATAATTAACCATTTCCAAGTCTTCCTATTACTTGTGAGAAAGTGAGCTCAGCTACTTAGAGAGAATAAGCAGAAAGTGGTTTTGTTTTCCTTTTTGTTATCCCCAAGATATTAGATGTTCCTCACTCCTGCTTCCTTGCAGGTGGATAAGAAGGGGAAGAAAATTGAAACAGTTGCAGTATTTACAAAAGACAAGAGTCAGTCTTTAGTAAGCTCTCAGCACTGTTACAAAATACACACTTTTTCTGAAGAAACAAGAGAAAGAATCCTAAGAAGAGAGCTCCTCAAGTCTTATATTTTCTTTGGGAATTGAAAATTGCAGTCTTCATTCTGTAGGCAAAGCCCTCTCTGGCATAGGAGGAGGAAAAGATCTATCTTTTTGTTTGGTCTTTTGGCTAGGATCCCGGGGTGTCAGCACAGCAATCAGCTGGCAAGAAGAGGTCACTTCACGTTTAATGTTTAAAGAGACTTAAGCTGCAAGTGCATATTGCACTGATGAATTTCAACACTGGGGCAGGAAGATTAGCCCTTGGGGGGATAATATCAAGGGATGTTGTTTAGCACTTTCACATTCCACCTAGTACCTTTTCACATGAACTTATTAACATTACAATCCCTAGCAAAATTAGAATCATTACACTTCTAATGTCACTAAGTGCTTGTCATCTAACACATTTCCAGCATATACTTTCCCCTATGCATTTTTTCATACCTGTTGTCCTTTAGGTCCTTGTGATCCAGGCGAACCAGTGTCACCCTTTGGACCCTGAGGGCCCTAGGCAAAAACAAGTGCATAAATGCATAGTGATATTTGTGAAGAATATGGAGCTAAACCATTTTACTAAATGTAATGTTAAATTACTGGCAAACCTGAACTTAAACCATTCTGGTTGCAACGTAAGAATTCTTACAAGACTAAGTTGCTCTCCGAATCAAATTATTCCCTAAACCAAATATCACATAAGGAGAATCTGTTAGAAAAAACAAAATGAAAAATCCCTGATGTTTATCACAGTGTAGATAATACACACATTCACAAAGGAAAATATGCGAACATTAATAAGAGTGGAAATTCAACCTAAAATTCTCTATTTCCTTTCTACTCGATCCTCTTTCTCTCCATGATCATTCAACCAGACTGATTTTCAACAGAATTTCTGAAGGTATATTTTTAGCAGTATGTAAAAACAAACAAAAAAAACCTGAAATAGAGATTATCTAATTGAAAACAAGATGTTTTCTTTATCTGTTTTGTGGGGAAAGCATTCCCCTCAGATCAAATTGTGCTTTACAATCTTCCAAGAGCATTTGGAAGCATTTTTTTTACCCACCAGGAACTAAATTCAGGTCTACATAATTTCTGCATTAGTCAAAAGATAAATAAAAGACATGAGGTGAGAACAAGAACGGTATTTTCATGTCTGTAGAAATTCTATAAATGACAGAGACCAAGAATTCATTATACCACTTTCTAAATGTTATCAGCTTTTTTTCAAATGAAATGTATTTTAATGAGGTTTTTTCCCTTTCTTTGGTTTTCTATGCAGTCCACAATACCCAGGACTAAGTAAGCAACCTTCTGTAGAATTTTGGGCAATTTGTCAGCTTTTTGTTAACATCTTTTGTCAGCTTTCCCAGTTTTCTCCTTAGTTGTTCTCAGGCAATAGACAAAGGATCCTGAGACTATATGCATGCTCTGAACTGTAAAATAATCATAACAAGGGAAAATAATTCCATCACATTACATAGAATATGAATACAGTAATTAGAACAATACTATCTGAAGTTGTGAGCCAAATAATCACAGAATCACAGAATATTCTGAGTTGGAAGGGACCTGCAAAGATCATCAGTCCAACTCTTGGCTCTGCACAGGACACCCCAAGAGTCACACCATGTGCCTGAGAGCATTGTCTAAACACTCCTTGCACTTTGTCAGGCTTGGTTCTGTCACCACTTCCCAGCGGAGCCTGTTCCAGCGCCCAACCACCCTCTGGGTGAAAAATCGTTTCCTGATTTCTAACCTAAACCTCCCCTGACACAACTTCAGGCCATTCCCTCGGGTTCTGTCACTGATCAGCACAGAGAAGAGATCAGTGTCTGCCTCTCCTCTTCCCCTCACGAGGAAGTTGTAACTGCAATGAGGTCTCCCCTCAGTCTCCCCCAGGCTGAACAGACAAAGTGACCTCAGCTGCTTCTCACACAGCTTCTCCTCAAGGCCCTTTACCATCTTCACAAAAGCCCTCCTTTGGACACTCTCTAATAATTCAATGTCTTATATTGTGGCACTCAAAGCTGCCCCCAGCGCTTGAGGTGAGGTCTCCCGGTTACAGAGCAGAGCAGATCAGGACAATCCCCTCCCTTGCCTGGCTGGTAATGCTGTGCCTGATGCACTCCAGGACATGGTTGGTCCTCCTGGCTGCCAGGGCACTGCTGATTCATATTCAACTTGCCATCGACCAGGACCTCCAGGTCCCTTTCCCCGGCACTGCTCTCCAGCATCTCATTCCCTGGTCTACATGAACAACCAGGGTGACTCCATCCCAGGTGCAGAATCCAGCACTGTCCCTTATTGAACTTCATACAGTTGGTGATCCTCCAGTCCTCTAATTTATGTAGGTATCTCTGCAGGCCCTTTCCGTCCTGGAGGGAATTAGCAGCTCCTCCCAATTTTGTATCATCTGCAAACCTGGTATTCCTCCAAGTCCAGCATCCAAGTCATTAATGAAGATGTTTATACATATGTTTATCTGGCAGTCTGAGTTCAATAGGTAGGTAAGATACCTTTTGATACTATGGTTGTGCAATGCTTACATGGTATCCCTGGTATGTTATTATAAAAAATCATAAATATTTCCTAAAGGATAAAATAAAAAGGGTACATCTTGTAGGGTTTTGCTGTATTCTGTAGTGGTGACAAAAAAGGCTGAGGAATGTAACACAGTTACATATACATATGCAGATAACTTTCAGAAGTCCATTTGTTCTGTTTGTTTCTCCTATATGGCATAGGTCTTCCCTTAGGTAGTAATTTTCCATTAATCACATCTCTATTTAAACTACAGAACTGACACTGAGATAAGCATATCAGAGTATATTTCATTTCCCACAGAATAAACTTCTACCTTATCTGGTAACTTCCTAAGACCTGCAATGTCCTATATGAAAATTTATTAGACTTTATGAAATTTGTGTACAATATAAATTTTTTAGAATATTTAACTATATTGAAAAAACTTAAATCCTAGGAAATTAATACTTACAGGAAATCCTGGTAGTCCTGGCTTGCCATCTGGCCCCTGCAAAATCAAAAAACTCACACCCTTACAAACACGTATTACAAACTTGCAAAACAGACTATGCATTTTTTCATGTATTGTGTGATTTGTGAATATCAACTCATCTGCAACTGAATTAAGAACTTAATTCAGTTGACAGCAAGGGTGTGAACCTCCGCAATGCCCTACGATTCTAATTTAGCATTTACTTTCAAAAACTGAAGAGACTGAGATCCAGGAAAGACTGAAAAAGGATGACATTTTCTACATATGAGAGGCATGCAACCATTATTCAGCCTCCTTTGAATCTTTTCCAAATGCTGGCACAGAGAACACCTTTCCCATTTTGGTCCCGGATGTCTTTGGATCGAAAACAGTGTGTAATAGGCTGTGAATACAGTCACAGATTGGGATTTGTATTGGTCACATTTAAGATTGCCCTGGTGAGATATCTGCAGAGAGACACTTTAATTCTGGTTCAGATCAGCAGGATGTCTATTACCCCACCCACTATGAGACTGCACCTCTTTTCTGACTAGGGTTAGAGCTTGGAGAGCGAGGTTCAAATCTTTCTCACTGCAACTGCGCTTCAAGCTACAGGACCCGCTTCTTTTTTTGTGGGAATGTGACTCTTAAAAACTATCACAAAACAAAGGTTTGAATGTCAAGTACCTGTGGCAGAGCTCACACAAGGGGGCCCATACTATCCTGGCATCCTATTATGTCCAGGGATTAGGAGAATCAGGTCTTTGGGAAATACATGAAAATAGTCTTCCATGAAAACTGTTTTACCATAAGCACAGCTGGATGCAGCCACAATAACATCAAGTTGTCCTGTCATGTAACAAGTGGAAAAGAGCCATGCTAGACTTGCAGAAAAAGGTTACAAGCGGTTGGTAGAGCTAATGCCCTTCTTCCCAGTTCAGTGACAGATTCAGTAAATATTTGTTTTGGGACAGCTGTAATAATAAGACACAAGGTTTTTGCAAACTTAAGCTATGTAGAGTGAAATTCTATTGGCCATGAACATTCTGACTTTCCTAGTTTCATCAGGGATTGAATGTGGGGGAGATCACTGTGCTCACCAAGAAGAAAACAGATAAAATGAAATACACGAACAACAATCCACAAATGAAGCTAGCTGTGAAGTAAGTTGCTTAATTTGTGGAGGTTAAGATTTTGCCAAGTGCACCATGTTGTACACTTTCAGGAAAGTTTGAATAGACCCCACAGCTTGGAAAAGGTAGATTTCTCTTTGGATCCAGTCTTAGGAACTTGAAATCATTACCAAGAAGCATTCAAGATTTCAAATATTTGACTGAACTATTTTGTAGCTAGAATGGAACCTAAATTTCACATCTGTTGTTCTGTCATGAAATTCCTAGTTTTTCATCTCCAGTTATAATTTGTGTGAGATTAAACTCATACCCAGGAGCCTAGCATTTCTAGTTGCAATCCCAAGCAGAACTGAGCAAAATACTTTTTATCCCAATGCTTTGTTACTTGAAAAATAAGAAGGAACAAAATTGGAAGAAATGTGAATCTTGGTCTCTATTTTTGCAACAGTTCTACATTTCTATAATTCTGTGTGTATAGTTCAGAATCAGAGATAAGCCAGTTTCTTTATTTCATACAAATGTGTGAAAGTAGTTTGTTCGCACAGAAATCAGTTCTGCCTGAAAGTACTTCTGCAGAGTTTAGTGCTGGAGTTAGCAGGAACACAATCTTAAAGTGTAGGAAACTCATCTCTAGTTGATACTCTAAAGGAGACATTGAAGATAGAGCAAATCTGAATATACTCACTGGAGGCCCAAGCAGTCCTTTAATTTCAGTAAAATTAAAAATTCCATCTGTATCATTGAGAAGTAACTAAAAAAGGGGTTAAGAAACAGATTATTTCAAATTGTTTATCTAAGGCACACACATTTTTAGAAACGTAAAATTATCTCCTTATAACTATGTAAGACCCCCAAACATAAATAAGGCCACAGAAAAGGTTCTCTACTTCTAATTTTTGTTATACATCTGGAATAACAAAACACAGAATTTCTTTTACATTTCTTCCCTAAAGATCTCAGAATGATTTCAGAAATTTAATTAACTGACTCACATTTTAATTTGAAAGCTATGACACCAAATTTTGCAGCCTGAAGTAATTTCTCCTCAGCAAGATAAAGATGAAATGGAGGTTTTATGCTCCACTGTGTCACTGGCATTCTAAGATGGTGAATCACTCTGAGCATACTCATCCTCTGTAGCAGAGTTTAAGTTTTAATTATATTCTGGACATGTCTGCATCACACCATGCAGTGCCATGCTGTGATTCCTAAGTCAGCACTGATCATGCTGCTGTGTCTGAAACTAGCTTGGAAGCCCAAACTTGGATGTGGACCAGCTCTATGCTACCCAGCTCTGAATCTCAAGATGCCTGAACAGTGCAGTGTAATTGCACTGCTATCATACTGCTTCCCATCCTGGAGTTGGCGAGCTCCCCAGTAGCCCAGGCATTTCTGCATAATTCCATTACAGTATCATAATAATGAAGGTGGACAGGGATCTTTGGAGCGCTGGTCCAACACTCCTCAATGAAGGTCTGAATGGATCAGGTCACTCAGGGACTTGTCCAGTTAATTCTTGAACACCTCTAAGGATGGACATGCCACAATTGTTTTGGGCAATCAGTTACAGTATTTGATCATTGTCAGGGTAAAACAGGTTTTACTTATATTTAAATGGAATTTCCCTTTCTCCAACTTGCTTCTGTTGCATCTTATAATATTTCCATGCACCCGCAAGAAGAGGCTGCTGCTATCTTCTCTGTATGCTCTGATCACATACTTGTAGACAGAAACAAAGCCTCTTTTTAGCCCACTTTTTGCCAGGCTGATCAGACACAGTCCTCGCACTGCTCTGGTCCCCTGAACATCTTGGCAGCCCTGGATGGGGTTTGCTCCATTATGTCATGTCTTTCTTGTCAAGGGGATCTCACAGCTGGACACAATACCCCAGAAGCAATCTTGTGAATGCCAGTCACAACTCTCTGAGTCTATTAGTTGAGCTAATTTTCCACCTATTTTATCATTCTCTTATCCACTTCATAGGTCATCAGTTTGATGATAGCAAGGCTATGGGAGACTGCGTCTGAAGCCCTACTAAAGTCAGGGTCTACAAATTCANTTGTTTAAATGGCTGTTCCCAATATTGTATCACATGGTCTTACAGAACAATTCAAGACAGACAATACATAGGTGCTTGCACAACATAAATGTTTTAAGTGAAAAGATGTCCTTTGTTTTTGTAGTTTCTTTAATTTCTTTCAGCCCAATGGTCCCACTTGACACTTTAGCCTTGTTTTGGATTCAGAAGTATGTCCTGAATCTCCCT
>WEIT01028425.1:1293-17911 GCA_013389985.1 Dryoscopus gambensis | reverse complement strand
ACTTCATGCTAAAATTAGTTTCAAATGTAAATTTAAGGGGTTTTATAAACAAGTATAAGAAGACAAAGATAAAGTAGAATATCATTGTGGACATATAAGTACCATTTTAATTAGTAAGATGAAATTAATGATCTCTGAATTGTATATTTGAACACATTTCTCAAGGTAGGTTTGAGAAAAAAGGTACTTGGTATGCCAAGAATTTTTTTTTCTCCTGAATAATATTTTTTAAAAAGCATTACCCAGCCATTTTTTATATGACACTGCTTTTTTTTTTCCAATCCAAAGAAGATAGAAAATATTTGGTGGGTTAGACCAAGGAAAGCATGTCTTTTATATTCACAGATGCATAAAGACATCCTGCTCCTTGCTCTGCTTTAATCAGGCTTTTCTAAAGTAGGTTATGAACTTACTAAATGTGTTTTTGTTGCCTCCACGTGAAGCAGGTATTTTCCCTGAAAGAAAGGGAGGGATCAGGTATTCTCTTCTGAAGCACACCTATCCTTCCACTTCCTACCTTATTTCATTTAGTCTGGTCCTTAGCAGGCAGAAGGGCGCAGGTTTCCAGTCCATCAAATTCTCAGAAGATTGTAGACAGCACGAGCTGCCTGAACTGTGGCAATACACCTATAATGAACAACCCCACATCAGAAAATTGCATCCAGACCAGTTGTAAAGTAGTAGAAATGTAAATACCTTATTCAAAACTCTCCCAAACAGGTAGAGAAATCTAGAGGGCTGTTTCCCCCTGGTTGTAAATCAGCTGTGTACATGCCATTTAACTCTGGGCTGTGAAGACCATTGTAAAAAAACACGGAGACTTTACTGTCTTGTAAAAACAAATCCTTCATTGCATAGCTCAATCTCTGATTAACTTGAGCTCAATAAATTCAGTGACATAGTCTTCTTTGCAAGAAACTTGTCCTAATCTACAGATGGATCTTTTGCGTCTATGTGTGCATGCGCACGTGTATGTACAACCATCTGTGTCACCTGAAACGTAGAATTAATACATGCAACACATTCACGCTCATCACGTGAAATTGAAGATGATCTGATAAACTAAATTTATTTACTTTCGGGGGCTGCCTATTGGAGTAAATTCACCAGTGGTGTCCACTATGGAATATACCAGTAAGAACTTGTACAAAGTCATCATATTAAGAACACCAAAGGAACACGGGCTACTGAAAGTGAGTAATGATCAAAAAATCAGATCTAAAAATGCATAATGGATATTAAATACTTTGACTCTGGCGCTTAAGCAAGAGGACTAGAAGAGCAAATGCCAGCTATTAAAATAGAAGCATTACTTTTACATCATATTTATTACAGTTTCATATTTTTCTGAGTGCTGTTGCCATCACTCTGACTTGTCATGATAACTTGTTTCTGGCTTTTCCTCTGTTTCTGTTGATCCAAGGGGCTCATTCAATACCCACTAATAGAGGCAAGGGAAATCTTTCCATGACTTCAGTGAACTCTGGATCAGATCTCACATTTTCTTAAACTTCCACATCCTTTGAGACCCCAGCTCTCACATTTTACCTTAGACAATATTGTCTTCACAAATGGATATTTTTTTACTATGAAAATCAGTCTTTCCTTCTTGTTGAGGAAAGTGATGCCAGCCCCATTATTTATATCACATTTAGCAAACCCACAGGAGTTAAGCAAATCTGGAACCCTCCAGGAGATTGACTGCCTTGATGAGCGTAGCATAAGTCACCCAGGCTGAGGCCATTCACTCAGTTATTTCCGTGTGTAAATATTAAATTACACTATACTGTAATGGAACTAACAGTGCCTGCCCCAAGTCAGGTGCAAGGAATGAGCTCTGGTTCAGTACCAACAGTTACACATGCACAGCACCCTTTGCTTGCATATGAACATGGATTATCTCAGACACTTAGACCAGGTTCTCTGTAATTTCACATCCCTGGGACACTGCTGGAACCCTGGATTCTGAGATGATTAATCTTTCAGTGCTGACAAGCACTGATCCTCAGAAGCACACTGCATTTGACCTGAGGCCTTGGAAAAGCCTTCCAAAATTATATGATAGCACTGAGATTGTTAGTGTGTGATTAATAGAAGTGTGTTATATCACTGGGCGAAAGATGTAGGATTTTAGGTTTTGGGATATAATAATATATATATATTGGTAACAAGATGGAGGAATTAGGGTAGTGATTAGTACTTCTTCTTTCTTCTTCTTCTTCATAAGTTTGGGTAAGTTTGTGATTGGATGTAAAAGTCCACAGTGCAGAACACAGGTTGTTAGATTATTAGGTTATAAGCAAAAATAAATTTGTTGGCATTGTATAATTGAATAGCTTGGGCTTGAAAAGGCCTTGGAAGAAGAACTCTGCAGCCATTTTCCACCTTGTTAACTTAGGAGCACAGTCTGTGTAGTTGTAACATAGATAAGAAATAATAAACATCTAAGTCCGAAGAAGAATTCAGTCTCTCGCATTTTAATCCAAGCTCTGAGTAAGAAGAACCAGAGAAAAAGCAAAAGAGAAAAATCAACAGGACACTACTGCCTTCTTTTGTTGTAGTCTAGCTCTTGCAGGTGAAATTGCTCCCAGCCTGTAACTACTTGACTTCACCTTCACTGGAGAAGGGATGGGACATGGGAACCACACTCAGATCACTCGGAGAAGAGTGTCTGTTACTGCTGAAATGGCTGACTCTTTTGAGCTTAAAAACAGATCTGCCCTCCCTTAACAGTCCTCTTTTCAGTTTGGAAGATTATTAGCCACACATGTGGTTGCATTTTGTGGTTTTGGACCATGAGAGGAGGGGGATGGTGAGACAAATTATTTAGTACATGAGGCACCTTACAAACTCTTGTTTCACATGGGCCACTTGTTTCTGTGGATTGTCTCTGAACAGAACACACAGAACTTCTGTGCCATCGCTTTATAAACAGTAGTGCAAAAAGTTTATGTTTTCCACATTACTTACTCATCTTACAGAGAGAAAATATCAGTGATATTTCTTCCACCCTCCCCAGAAAATATCAAATTATTTTTAATATGTCCAAAACAGAAAGAACATTATACCTTAAACCATATATTTTTATGAATTTGTACTAAAATACCAGTGAACTTCCTAATTCGCCAAACTGCTAACGGGAGTTGTTTCTCCACATGAAAAGCCCTGATTTAGTTATTTTTTCAAATGTACACAGAGGCACCAGACTTTTGTATCTAAAAAACTTTCATACTTGCATTCTTTCATTATAAAAATAAATATTTTTCACATTATAAATATGTAAAGAAAGCTTCTGAAACTTCTTTATGTCTAATTCATCCAATTTGATGTTGCCTTCTAGTAAGTTACAATCATTATTTTCCCTGAGCTCCTTGGTTCAGTCATCATTCATCAGTTCTCAGAGTAAAAGGAGTTTTTACAGCTGGGTCATAAACCAAATCAATGGAAATGTTGATGCAGTATTAACTATATCAATCCTAACAGGTGTCTCTATAATAGCCATTGTAAAAGAAACACCTCTATGCAGCTCACCAGCAGGCTCCAAGGAGTGTGCAGAAGGAGGGAGCAGGGAATAATGAGTAATTAGGATTTTCAGTAACCAGAAAGATAGGTGCTTTCAATTTTTGTCCATTAAAAGTCACACATGTAAGCATTGTGGTAATATAGAACTCAGCTGCACACTTCCAGTAAACTCATGACAAAATATTAAAAACCAGCCCCAAAGAGAAATTGCTAATCTTCCAATTAACTTACTCATTGTATGCAACCCCAGGAGCTCTGCCACATACTCACACGCAGGTGTCAATGTAAGAGATTTTTAGCAAGGAAAATGGTGTCTGTTGGAGTGATTGGTAAGAAAGGATGCCAGTGACCTGACATATTTATTGTTTAAATCACAATTTAGGAAATGTCTTTGCACCGTGTGTTAGAAGCCCAAACTGAGAATTTCCTGGAAAGGCGACCAAGAGTCCACTGCAGAGAGCACCACCACAGCCCTTGGAGTCTGTCCAGTCTGTCACTAGGAGCCCTTTTGGGGCGCACTCCTGTACACGGAGTACACTGCTCTAGAAAGTTGGTATTGTGGTACTATGTGCTTTATAACTTTTTCATTTTGGAGCATTCCTATACATTAAAATCTCCCTCTGATTAGTGTAACTCCATCTGTGTCACATGAATGACCCCTTGCCACTTTTCTCCTCGTCCCTTGCTTGTCCTGCAACCCTGCAGAGCCGTAGCATCTTCCTTATGCTTTGGACAACTGTATGTCTGCATATGCTAGAAGGATGTGTTAGTCAAGGCCACTGGTTTCCCCCAGAGAAAGCTGAGGCACCTCCAGTGGTGATTAGTCAAGCTTTTTATTAACTTTTGTATGAGTCACAATGGGCTAAAAGTTATGATTGATTCAATTTCTAATGACACGATAACCAGTAGCAAAAAAAAGACTGCAGTGTGCAGAACACCTGCTCTTGGTCAAAACCCAGGAGTCTTATAAGAGAATTTAAAAATGCAGGAACATTTTTTCATTTCTTAGATTGTTTCTGTCTAGCACAAAATACAGCCATTTGTCCTAAACTCCAGAAAGCAATTTTCCCTGTGAAATATTAAACAAATTCATTGTGAAACACAGAAAACGTGTTCTGTCAGTGTGATGGTGTTTCTGAGTCTGCACATCCCTTTGAACACAACACTTACCAGGACTGGGATGAGGCACAAGGGTCCTTCCCCAAGTGCCACACACCAAACATCTCCCGAAGCTTCCAAGCAGACAAAAGCCCTTGTTCCTTGCTGCAGTCTCCTTCGTTGTGCCTCACAGTGGCAATGTCCAAGCCAGGTCAACGGGACTCAGAAGCAACATCACACTTGCTGACTTCTTTGGAACTTTCATTTATCTTGGGGAAAAAAAGACAAGGAAGGAAGTGCCTACAAAAGGCCACACATGATAGGAAACCTTTTCTCTCTGAGTGAATGAATTCCACTTCATTATAGGGGACAGCCAATATTTGCCCCTTACTTGGGAACTTGTAGTTCTGACTCCTTTAAAGACATTGTTCCAAGGTGTGCAATGTCTCTGAAGATCATTACATACAAGTCCTCCTCTGTAGATTAATATGATATTGCACAATAAGTTTACAAACTGAATTCATGAAAAATTTTAAGCAAAAAGAATAAAGTTTCCCCATCAGAGATTCCTGGATAGCTTGATTCTTTGCTGGTGGCATGCCTGGGGTTAGCCCGGGAGGGAAAGAAGAGAGAGGGAGCAGGTAAGAAGCACAGCAAAATTGGTTGCTGGAGAGTCTGTTGGGAGCTATCAAACTTGGATGAAAACATGACTTCCAGAGGGGCAGAAAGGAATAAAACTCCTCCTTCATGAAAAACAGATAAAGAACTCTCTTTTCCTACTGTTGCAGTGGTTAAGTCCATATTACAGCCCCCGTGTTGCTACGAAGTGATCTCTCCCCACATCACTGTGCCAGAAAGTTCTCCCTTCATCGGGACCCCACTGGCCCCTGGTCCTCTCCCCCCTCCCCCCCCTCCCACTGGCCCCTGTTATGTCACTCAACCTTGCCTCTACCCCCCCAGCCCTCAGATTATTGGTTACTGATGCTCTGCCTGCCACTGGGACCCCTCAGGATAAAACCACACGTGGACAATTGTTCGCATTCTTTGCCTCTGTTCCCCTTCGGATGCGTTTGTTCCCGGTCCGCGGTGTGGATCCAATAAACGCCTCAGAATTGCACACAAAGAATCCCTCCTGCCTCTTTGTCTCCAGAACACGCATAGACTGTGTGTGAGTGGCTGCTCACATCCACCTGTGATGGTGAGACTGTGTTCACGCTGGGTGCTGGCAGAGCACCGCCAAAGTGTCTCCACGAGGGACATTGTGGGAAAAAATGCAGCATCAGTCCATTGACCCCACACATAGCGTTATCCTACTTTTGGTGTACTCCAACACAAAGCCCCTTCAGGTCTCATTAGCACAGCTAGAGCTCCCTCTTCTGATTTACTCCCTCCTCCTCTTCGGGATGTGGACCTTAATATTCTCATGAGTGATGGCAGACGCTCCCAGCTGGAGCCTCCACTACTGAGGTGGTATGTTCCATAACCCATCTGTCAGCATCAGACTGTGATTCACAGCGATATAAAACCGAGGGATGCAAAATTTGGAACTACATATAAACAGTTCAACTCAATAGGCTTCTTTAGACATGTTCCAAATATTTGTGCAGCAGGCTAGAACCAAAGGTAGAAGTATCATCTCCAGAGTAAAACTACCATTTGGAGGTAGTCACCCACTGAGGCTTCCTCAGAGTAACAAGTGTTTGCTGTGTGACTCTTTTCTAATCCTTCTGCAGGACTGAGGTTTCCTTGAGGACCTGAATTGAAGAGGTCCACAGAAATGTATGCTAAAATTTTTCATTTTTCTGTAATAGTAGCAATATCCTGCATGAATTCCAAAACAGAATAATTTGGCAGCCTCTCACAGCTAAAACTATTATTTTCTTTCAGTAAGAAAAAAAATTAAGTACTACTCGACGCTCATATTTTTATCATCTTGACATTATAAAACCCAAAGGATAGACTAGCAATTCCCTTTTTGTGCTGCCAGCATTGATCTGCCTTTGATTTCCACGATGCTATGCCTAAATGTGCAAGTGCTCTTCAGAGAGGCCTGATAAAAAGATATGAAGCATGAGGAGTCTGTTCTTCACCATTTCTTTGGAGGGTGAACTCAAAATGGGGAGTCGCACACTTCTTAATGAGCCATTCTGTTTTCAAGGCATGTTCATGTAGAATTAGCTCAGCCTCTCTAAAATAAAAAGTTAATACTAAGGGGGAAACATTCCCCACTGTTTAATCCCCTCTAGCACTGCATCTGAAATCTAGCCAAGTATCACATGTGTACAGTGCTCAGTATATACAGAATGTATATGAAGTCAGCAAAACACAATTGCAGGGCTTCTACTGAGAAAAAAACGGGCCTGACCTTTTGACAGAGAAAACACTGCTTTCTCACCCAGTTACATCAAACTGGCTTTATATTTCATCACGCATTTTGCTTTGAAATGTCTTTTCATTTTATTTTCCGTCTTCTTTTTTTTTTTATCACTATTTTAAAATTTTTCCTGATCATCCAAAACCTATGGGAATAATCATAATGTTCATAATCCTTCCCCTGCAACCCTCCTTTTTCTCCCTTCCTTTCTTTTTTTAGCATGTTGGCAGCCCTGATCAATGTTGATTCATTGAAGGGAACAGAATCTGCAAACTCTTCGGTAACACTAGACAAGCTGCTACTACAAGCAGCTGCAGTTGCAGTTCGCATCTCACTGGGGGTTTTTCAGAAAACCCACCCACAACACACAAGGGGAATTCTCCCGGACAAGCTGCAGGTGCTATGGATATTTTCATTTAATATTCATTCTTGCAATTCAGCACATTTGTAATCCATGTGGTAAACTGTTACTTACATTTCTCCCAATGGACCATGACCAGATGTCGAAAATAAGAAGTCTGGTTGAGATATCGCTTCTTCTCCTCTTCATTGTGCATTTCAATGGGCTTAAAACAAATCTGTTTTCTCAGGACAAAAGAATGTGCTTTTATATTTAAAGATACTTTTGTTGACATTAAGAAATAATAAATATATCCAGAAACTACAGGCACCATGTAGATTAGGATGTGCTTTAATTGGATGAGTGTTCTTTGGTTTATTAGAGAAAATGTACTCTTTTTACATGGCATCACTATCATATTGTTAGCTAAAAGGCCAAAAAAAGAATCCACAAGTAGTGGAATACTACATGAATTTATAGGTTGATTCTGTATATGTCACAATGCTTTCCCAGAAGGCTTGATTTTACCGGTGTCAGGAGACAGGAATTTCTGAAGTTGTTTGCCAATTCGTTTTGTTTATTTGTAAGCTTTTTTAATTAGACTCACCACCACAGTGTTTTTGTGTTCTGAAAGTATGACAGACTTAGTAATTTTTTGGAAAAAAATACTTGAACTATTTACATGTAAATATATACTACAGATTGATTGGGCCTTTTTGTTTATTTTTTTTTGTTTGGGTTTTTTAAAAGACAAAAGAAAACCACAGCATTTTTATCTGATGTGGTTTTAGAAACAATCCCCCACACTGTGCACCAGTGAGAGTAAAGAATCTGCTATTGTCTTTGTTTTCCTGTACTCTGTCCATTCATAACACCTCTAGGTACATTCCAGTACTTTAAATAACATCAAAATTTTCATTAATAACTCTTCCACAGAGGAGTGGGAGGACAATCACCTAAAGCCTCAGGTACAAAACTGTTCATGTTTTTATAAATTTTTAAGGTAAAAATGTTATTCTGCAAAAGAATGCCTCCAGCTTCCTGACTTATGCATGTATCCTAAACTCATAAATACTGACAGGACAGTAGATACAGGTAGGAAAATAGATGGTTCTTTCCTTGGACATCTTTAACTTTTGGAGAGATTTTCATATTTTTCTCAGTGTGGAAACCATTCCATACTGAATATTTTCCTGCTCCTAAGGGCCCTAGAAAAAAATAGTGTTCCATATGGCTAAAGGATGTACAATTTTATTGAAATAGATAACTGTTGTCCTAAAAATTTGCCAACAGTAGTTCAGTCTCATTGAACAAAGTCATACTCCTCCTGGCACCTCTGAGTCAGAAAAAGAACATCTTTGCTGAATCTCCCTGAGAAGACAGTTTGAATGAATATAAAAATCTGGTGAACGACGACACCACACTGATGCATTTAATTGGTTTATTAGGGCCTCCAAAACTGGTTTCTTTTGCATCTGTCTCTCCAAAGTCAAGAATTCCAGCATAAGCTTAGGTCATGATTAGATTAGTGACCTCATCCCGGTCTCATATTGCAGACATTGGCCGTGACCTCCAGTTTCAGGGCGCATGGGGTGAAATCCTAGCTATGCTGAAGCCAGAGGGGCCCAGGCTGGTTTTCTTCTCACATTCTTGAGTCCTTCAGGCTTTGCAGCTGTGCTGCAAAAGGGGACATGTCTGCAGAATCCCAAAAGTAAATCAATTGTCCATTCTACAAGAAAAAATGTTCATGTAGAAAAGGTTTACTTCTCTTAATTAGGAAAAAAGAAACAAAAATTGGGAAAAAAATTAAAACCCTTCTAAAAGATTGCTTGAAAACGTTTGGAAGAAAAGGGTGCTTGCCTCAGAGAAGATGGTATGTGAAGACAATGGACCTACTCTGCAGGGTACCAAGGAAAATCCTATAATTGTGCAGCTACCAAAGACATGTAACAAATAACATGAGCAGGTATATGGTATATGCTTGAAATCCTGCCTTGCCAGGGCTACCGTGGCTTCTTCATGAGAATTACAGATCTGTGTGCTGAGGTGGGAGAGATCCGAAAAAGCTCAGGGGCCCAAAGCACTGCTTTTTCCATATGCCTTACCATTACTGAAACACCTGAGCTAAATAACCTATGTTAAGCTGCTGTAAAAAAAATTCAATAGCTCTCATTATAGCCCAGAATTTCTCATTTCCTACTTGTGGTGGGATGCCGGTTGCACCCTGGGTTGCTGTCTGGAGCATATAATGACAGTGGTTCAGGGCCCTTTAAAGGTATTCTCTTTTTACAATGCCAACAAGGTAGTGGCAGTAAAAAGGAGAAGGGGGGAAAAAATCAAACACATAACAATATTGGTGAATGAGAAGCATATGTGCTGACAGAGGAATGTGTTCTGCAGGGAGCTGCAGAGAGTTACTTAAATCCGGATGGTCAACGGATGCAGAGATGTGACAAGAAGTAAGGAAGGCCAGTGGGAAGGTGACAGGAGACACCAGCACAAAATACAGTTGATAAAAAGGATGAGTGTTTTTACATGTGACCATGACAAGAACATTTTTACAGTATTTTCAAGGGAAGACAAATGTGAAAAGGCAATGGCAAAACAGTTTCTAGACTCTGAACTCCATGGAGCTATGTAAAGGAATAAGCATTCAAAAGTGCTTAATTTACATTCCATTTTCAAAAATTATGTCTAAGAGTTAAGATGTTATCTACTACTATGTTTCAGTGCCCAAATCTCCTTTAAAAATGGAAATTCAATGTCAGGTCATTTAAACTGTTTGAATACTTTATTGTTACATCTTTGTCTTTAATTAAACCAAGCTTCTGATAATTCTAAGAATGTAAATACTAAATAGAGTTTACTATTTAAATAATTTTAATGGAAATAAGAAAGGACTATTTGTTTCAGCAATATAAGCCATAGCTGTGAAATAAAGATTAATTGTGTTCATACAGATTTCAGATTTTTTTTTTTTTTTTAATCATGAAATAGCCAAATATAGGCTACACAGCTGGTCAAGGTGAGATATAAAGATGTTGCCTTAAATTCTTTCATTTCTTTGGCCATCAAAAATGAAAATTCAGAGCAAATATGGAAAATGAAAAGTGAGAACTCAAGGTATTGTTTGAATGTACTATATACCTAGAGCTTCTTCTTCTAAATACAGATTACTATAGGGAGGAGTAGTTCACAGAAAAGGTGTTTGAAAGATAACCTGAAATCTAATTAGATACACACCTCGATACTTTGCATTTTATGCAAAATGATACAAAATTCCAGTATTTTAGTTGGCTTAGATAAAATTTTTGTGGAAAACTTATTATTATCTTCACAGTGTCTCTAGTCCCTACTTTAAGCTTTTTGTTTCTCTTACCCTGCACCCGCCTTCTTTTTTCAGTCTGTCTTTACAATGCAACTGTTTCCCAAACTTCATTTTTTTCGTTCCCAAATCCAGAGCAAGCCCTTTTCAACCCAAAATCTCAAATAACCCTCAGATTTCTCTAAATCTTTGTTCCATTTTATCCAAAGGGTGTTTATGCCCTCTTGGTAAGATATCACAGTGATAATGTCCGCTTGGCAGTCCTTGCTTTCAGTTATCAATGAGACTTAGGACTGAAAAGTCTCCAGGCTACAGGGGTTTTTTTGTTTGTTTGGGGATTTTTTTGTTTGTTTTGGGATTTTTTTGTTTGTTTGCTTTTTAGTTTTAAACTTTCTTGTTCAAGTTCATCATTTATTCACTCAATCACAGAATCTCAGAATCAACTGACTTGGAAGGGATCCACAAGGCTCATTGAGTACAACTGCTGGTCCTGCAGAGGACAGCAACAACAATCACGCTAGGTGCCTGAGAGCATTGTCCAAATGCTCCTTGACCTCTGTCAGGCTGGTCCTGTGACCACTGCCCTGGGCAGCCTGTTCCAGTGCTCAGCCACTGTCTGGATGAAAAACCTTTTTCTAACATCCAGCCTAAACCTCCCCTGATGCAGCTCGATGCCATTCCCTTGGTCCTAGCACTGGTCACCACAGAGAAGAGATCAGTGTCTGCCCCCCTCTTCCCCTCACAAGGAAGATGTAACTGCAGTGAGGTCTCCCCTCTCTGGAGACCCACTGAGTCTCCTCCAGCCTGAACAGACCAAGTGACCTCAGCTGCTCCTCACATAGCTTCCTCTCAAGGTCCTTCACCACTTTCCTCCTTTGTACTCTCTGCAGAGGTTTAATATTTTTCTTTTATTGTGGCACCCAAAACTGTCCCCAGCACTCAAGGTGAGGCCGTCTCAGTGCAGAGCAGTGTTGCAGTGCATGTGGCTGTGCCAGCAGCACCCACACCTACAAATTCCTGGTGGATGAGCACCCAGGGCACTGGAATCTAACATCCCGGTCACTGCGCGTTCCTGTTCCTCCCTGGGAACTGCTTTTTTGCATACTGTTGTGTTATAGGTTCAATGTTCCCCCACCCATTTTCATGTATGCCCTTATGTCTATGCATATCCCTTGTGAAATATGTATGATCTCTGGAAAGTTCTGTTAAGTTTGATACTTCATTTGTTCAATCAAATAGAACCCTCCCCTGAGTTTGTCCCGTTGGATATTCCCCCCCTTGTCATTTCACAATGTGCAGAACTCCATTGGTTGTAATCCTTTATCCTGCCCCTTTGGCATCTCTACAAAAAGCGGCTGCATTCCTCGGCCAGGGTCTTTGTCTGCCTGTTACACTAAAGTTAAGTTGTGGAGGACCCCTCTCTGTTCCTTGCCTTTACCAGCACTACTTTCACATCGGTTTGCGGCCTGCTCCCCGCGAGAGGGCCAGCGCTGTTCTGTTACTTTTGTAAGAGATCCCTGTTAATTACAGCTGTAACGAGGGTCTGCCCTGGGACACCTCTGACAGCCAGGCGCAGTGCGGACTCCGGCCAAACTGCAGCCTGCGTCCGAGCAGGGTGGGACAATCCCCTCCCTTGCCCAGCTGGCGATGCTGTGCCTGATCCCCCCAGGACAGGGTTGGCCCTCCTGGCTGCCAGGGCACTGCTGGCTCATATTCACCTTGCCATCAACCAGTCTAATAAGTAAATCTTAGGCATAGTAGAGGAATTACAGGATTTTCTCTCATTGTAGAAATTCAGCAGGTAGTCTCAATAAAGCTTCTTTTGATCTTCTGCTACATTTTCCTCCTTTCTAAGATTCTTCAATGCAAAACAAACCTTGAAAGCTGAAATTTCTGGACTTTTAAGACTAGCAATAGAATTTATTATTTCTTTTTCCATACACAATTGCACTGACTTCTCCTGTGACAGCATTTGAAAGCAAAAACTCCTTGATTTACATTACATTTAAAGACCTTTGCTCCTGTGGGAGTTTTGAACTAAATAGAGTCCATCAACACTTCTTGAACTTTCATGCTTTTTAGATTTCCCTTGCTTAGTAATGCTAGAAAGTAAGTGGTTTCAATTAAACTTAAATGTCAGTCCTTTGTTTGACCATAATGATGAAGGATTCAGACAAGTTCATAATGAATAAAATTTCAATATCATTTTGATCTTGTATAAAAAATTATCATTACTCAGTTTAGATCCTATGAAACTCCCAACACATCTGGCAAAAAAGTTAGTTCTTAATTGCCAAATCTCTGTGTACTCCAGAACATGTATGGATGTCCAAACCTTCTCCAGTGAAATTCCACTTGAATAGAGCCTTCAGAAAGTGAATGGATCACATCGGAGAGAGCTCAATTTCAAGGGCATGAAGAACTTTGCAAACCGAAGCCAAAAGATATGATTCATATCAGATAAAGTATGAACTGCTTCTGCAAATGTAACCCTTGGGGATACCTAATATTGCTTGTGAAGACATGGGAGTCCAAGGAATAAGGTCAGAAGAATTTTGTAACTAGGGAAAAAGATTTTAAAATGTCAAGAGAAAACTGTCAGTGGGAAAAGGTTTCACAGCTCTCAACAAAAAGTCAAAATATGCTTCTTGGAACTTGTTAGTATATATTTTTTAACTCCCATTTGGATCGTCTGGGAAAAACTCAGGGTCAAAATGCTCTGAGACGTTCTTCATAATTGTCTGAAGGTGAGGGTGGCCTAAAAAGTGTTTCAATTATCAAAGAAAATATACCAGCACATTTCCCTTCAGCACACGTGGGCGTCAGTTCAGCAGAGCTCTTGATTTGGTGTATGAGCTCTAAGTGGTTCCTTCACTATGCTCTCATTGGAAGAAAGGAAACCCAAGAAAAGCAGTGAGACTGTTTAGTCAATGAGTTACCCAAATGCTGTTAACTGCTGGCTATCTCATGATTTTTAATCAGACTGAAGGTTTTTTGATATAGCTTCACATTTCTACAGAAATGTTGGAAATGCTCAAGTCCCATTGAGGATAGAAAAATATATGGGGACTGCTTTTCTTTCTGCAACATCATTTTCCTCTGTGCAAGTAAAGCTTACCATTTGAAGCACTAGGGAATAAAAAGACCTGTTAAACAGTTACTCTCTTTTTGTCTTAGAAGGTGGAACAATACTCTGACTAAACAATGGATCAATTTTCCAGAGACAAAAAGAAGGCAGTCTAGAGTTAAAAGCAAAATTTATAATTAGAAAAACAAAAAATGAGTGCACTTAGGCAGATATAGCTGCAGGTCCAAATAATGTGATTTCAGAAACATTAGTTAAGGCATTAAATTAACTGACATTCTTAAAAATGAAGGAGATTCCTGAGGATTAGGAAGTGGCAAGTACAACTCCATTAGTTTAAAAAGGGTCAAGAGATTAAAGACCAAGAAACTGAGACCCGAGAGTTTAACATCTGTTGAAGGGAAATCTTGGAAACTTTAAACTATGCAGTAGGAAGAACACCTGGGAAAGTGGTTTTGTTAAGCAATGTGGAATCAAGCAGTTTATGTTTAAATAACTATAAATGCCAGTAATTAATAGACCTGATCTGCTAGAGTTACTCGAAAATAACATTCTTGTGATAAGAGAAAGTGAACTTACTGGCTGTACATAGCAACACTCGGTGAGACACTAGAATGTATAAAAGAAAGATGAGGCAATAGGCCAAAACCCATGCTGGATAGTAATGATGTTGAAGAATGTGGAAGAAAGTTTGTGATCTTTTTAAATTATAAAAGGATTCAAATTGGAATAACTGAGTGGTCAGTTTGGGTGTTCTGTAATATATAATATAATTGTAAAATACTATCAGTGTAAAGTTATTAAAAATAGTATTCAAGCATAAAGTAAATCTTGAGAGTGTAAAGGTGGGTTTGTTTATGCATTGTATCATTACACCATTACTAATTAAAAAAAAAATGGATTTGGGAGAGGAATTTCAAATGTGTATTGCCATGCAGTCTTGCTTTTATGTCTTCCATTCATTCTTTCTGATTTTCTCCAACTAAAGCTTGTTTGGAACTACACACTCAGTGTTTGGAATAAAAATAATTCCTATCTGTGTTTTTGTATTGAATACAACGGAGTTTCAGTAAGGACTGGAACCCTTAAATAAGAAGTCCATAAAGTATTAATCGATGATTATATATGGGATTTTTCTGAACAGTGGCAGTGTACAAAAGCATTACATCTCTCTAGCTTTAAATCCTGGGGTGGCTTTGAGGAAGGCTAAAAATCCAGGAGCACCTGGGCTCCAATCCCAGTGCTGCTGCGGATGCCTTGTGCTGGTGAGTATGCTCTTTTACTGCCTCTGTTTTAGTTTTCCCTTCTGTTAAACAGAGATAACAAGCCCAGCAGGTTTTATGAGGTTAAAGGTGTTGAAGTTGAGAATTCCTGTAAAAACACAGAATGGGAAGATATATAGAAATACAAAATATTCTTCCTCAGAAGAAAATGTGTGGCATATTAAGCACAGAAGGAGTTGTCATTTGGTGTGAATCAGAAGAAGGAGACCTACTGTCTCAGGTTATAAACTTTTTGACAAGACTTGGGTATTAATATGTCTCCAGATGCATTTGACTTCTTTCTGCTGTGTCATCATCAAGCCTGTTACTGAAATAGTGATATTAGCTAGGATTGGGTAAGGAGAGAAAACACAGCACACGTTTAACTCCCTGTGCTGCTTCTCAGAGAGGGACATGATATTCTATGGAGGCCCTGTGCTGTCAGGTGACACAGAATTAAGCTGAAATTCTTATGAGAAACCTTCCTGACTCAGTTATTTTACTGGCTGATCCCTGATGCACCAGCTGCTCTGGCAAATTCTAGGGAAAGGTCTGTCTCCCCACAGGAGAACATCTCGAGCTGTTCTCCAGCTTGCCTCCAGCCTCGCTGTCCTGTGTGATGACTGGCACATTGGGAAACAGGACTTGACAGAGTTCACAGACCCAAATCACCCAGAAGAGCATGAGCCCAGAACTTCCAGCAGAAAGGAGATGGAAACTCTTTTCATATACTGTGCTGAAACCAAATGAGGATTTTAAAGAATAATTAGATGAATAGGAAAGGAAACTTTAGTCAAAAAGTCTGTTTAAAAAGCAGATTTTCTAAACACATGCATTATGACTCCTAGTGAAAAAAGATACTTTTTTCAGTCACCGGATGGAATGCCTCCCAAAGCACCTGTTTTCTGTGTTTATGCCCAAAGGAATACAAACTTTAAGTATTTTTTTCATAGCTTTTTAATCTAAATTCTGTCTCCCAAAATGCAGCTGTTTGCAGTGTTGATTTAATCAATATTTTTCAGTATAATCCCTATGTTTTTCCCTTTGTTCAACAATGCAGAGGGGGCTAAAACAGGGAGCACAAGCTATCCAAATTAGTTATTTGCCCCTAAGTATTCATTTGCATTCATCATTGCTGAACTGTGTTTGCTATTTTTTTTACCTACATGACACCTGATGTTTTTTTGAGCACAACACAGTTCTTACGGGGTTTTTTTAACATTGTGTGTTCATTTCTATTTCATAAATCAATCTCAGACAAAAATATGGTATTTCCTGAAAACAAAACCCTTGCTTCCACTGACATAAATCAACATAGCTTCATTGACTCAAGATAGGTGTACTGTTTTTAAACAACTAAAAATCTGGGCTGTGATATATTGGGGTAAATTAACTTCCTGTACTCTGATCCACATTCACCCCATTTTGCTTTTTGTAACTGAGACACCTTCACTGGGAGCATGCTCATATCATCTACAGTCTGTTAATAGAAAAATAGCTGTTCTAGAAATATGAAATATGTATTGGCAGAGATTTTAGCTGTAATTACTTTTTCTCTGGACATGTCAGCTTAGGGTGATTAGGTAGCCATCTTGCACAGCTCAGTGCAGTA
>WEIT01028424.1:3998-28195 GCA_013389985.1 Dryoscopus gambensis | reverse complement strand
AAGCACACGGTGCCTTCTGGAAGATGCTCCTTTGCAGTAACCACAAAAGACAAGGGATAAAGCCAACAGAGATCCCGGTTTCCAAGCAGTGGGGTAAAGGAAGACACCAATATTTTCCTTTGCGCTGACCTGGCGAAAGATGCCCCAACTTCACTGCCAAGGAAAAGCCAAACCGTCCCAAAACGTTTGAGCATGTGCAGGCTTTTACATTAACAATTCACACTTGGCTCTATACATATTTAAATTGAGACATTATTAAGCTTGTGCCTATTCAGACATATGCCCCTAGCAGGGATGCTGGCTCCTCACATTTTCTTTGACTGTGGTGTTGAAGATAGTGGAGACAGAGGAAGAAGAGTGTGTACATGTGTGGTTCCCAAGAAAGTGGATCTCAGATCCCTGCATAGATAAAATACACCATTCTTCCCAAGTGCTATAGGTAAATCTGATCTCAGAAAGACTGATGACCTAGGCAATGATTTTCAGAGTGTTTCCTTTTCTGCCAGGAGAAGCCAAATGGAAAAAGGTAGCAAGCTCTAAGCCAGAGAGCAAGTCACCTTGTCAGAGCTGTACCCCACAAAAAGGCTGGATTCAGCCCTAACAGGGTACTGGCACAGTCCATGCAGACCTGTTCAGAATCTCTTCTTTTAAGTAAATACAGTCCTATCCTTCCCGATGCCTTCACGTTCTCTTTTTTCAGGGCAACAGAATCCTCACTGTTCAACAGAGGCAGCTAGTCATGAAGTTTGATGTGTATTTACACAGGAAAAATATGGCAAACCTCTGGTGCAGCTTATTTTCCTACTCAGTCTCTACTCTTCTTTGCCCAACTTGTAACCATGCTTTTTCTGATTCATCTGGCTTTCTTTTCTACCCTCTCCTTCCCTTTACAACTCTTGACCTTAAAGTCCCATCCAATATTCTTTCCTCAGCTCTTATTCTCTGTCTCCCTGTCTCTCTACCTGCCTCCCTCCCCTCTTCTCCTTACTGAACAGTGTTTGGTGCCTCTGTCCTGCTGGAAGCCCTCTTAGGCAATGAACCATGGGGCAAAGTTCTGCTCATGTAGGTTTCCCCATTTGCAGCATTCCCACTTGCCTCTGAGAACAGATTTGGTGAATGTCAGGCTTTCCTGGAGCTTTACTGTTGCTTTAGGGAATCCCTGTGAGTTCAAACTGGGTTTTGGAGGGGGCAGAGAAGAAGCAGCCCCAAGGGGCAGTGAAAGACTGGTTCAATATAACGTGCTTCAGCAGCTCTTTCATGGGGTTGTTCTTGAGAAACAGTGCTCAGAGATCTTACATCTGTATTTTGATGACTGGTCTCCCATGAGTAGGACTTCGGTGGTGGAAATATCTCACCAGTAGCTTGGGTGGAGCAACTGTGGGCTTGGGGAGCTGCTGCTGCTGGAAAAGCTGGGGTCAGCATGCTCTAAAGCTCAGGCAGACACTGGCTACAGCAGAGGCACTTTCTGGAAAGAAGTTGGCACTATGCTGGAGAAGAAGCAGTGCAGACCCTGAGCTGAGAGGAGGAAGTTAAAAGCAGATGAGATCTTTGTGGGTTTGCAGTAACCGATGTCTGACAGGAAGAGCACATTCATGCCAGCATAAAGGAAAGCAAAGAAAGGAGGAGAGCAGTAGTTAAAAATCCATACTGTTCACTCAGTAACTAAAGAGTTGTCTGACTCCAGAAGAAAAACAGTGTATTAGCTGCAAGAAAAAAAAAATAAAACTCTTTCTGTAGCTCACTCTGAAACTTAAGTTTTGCTTCTTTATTAATGACTTTTAGGACTGTAAGTATCACCTTCTCCTCCCTGCAAATCTCTCTGCTGTTTACGTAATTTTACAAGTTCCATGGTTATTGATTCAAATGTTAATAGTCTGTACTCAGCAATATACCATACAAATGGATTCATCACAAATCAACTTTCTGTAATAAGAACCTTCACTGCAGCTGGAAATGAGGAGGTGACAGTGCTGCAGAGAGATGAGGGAGAGAGGGCTTCATGGGAGGGAAAGTCTTAGCACTGGTTGCAGAAAGTGGATCAAGCAGAAACCTCCAGGTAGTGTCATCCACTGCCAGAAGTGACTTCTTGGACCAGCACAATTTCTTCTTCATTTTCATCTTCATCTTGCTCAGTCCCAGTCTCCTCCACAGGCAGAGATCACAAAATTTCCACAGCCACCTGCTCCACAGTGTGTTTGTCCCATGGTATGCCCCAGAATGTCCTCTTTCCACAATTTCTTTCTCTGCAAATTCTTGTTTCCAGTAACCCCTTCCCTTCCCTTCCCTTCCCTTCCCTTCCCTTCCCTCTGTAACTTCCTGAGCAATTTCTGAATTTTCCAGTTTGCACTGCTGTCTTCAGCCTTGCACCTTGTTTTCCCCTCTCCTTGCCCACATTCCAGTGAGGTTTAGTAAAGCAACAGGAAGTTCCTTCCTTACACCTCCTTTCTCTCTTCACTTCTGGTGCATTCATTATTCCTGTTGCCGAAGCCCACAAATGCCATTTAGCTTTTGCCATACACCCAAATGACTGGCAAATCCTGCCTATCCCTCTCTTACACACGACAATTTTCTTCTTCCATCTTTGCCAAGGAGGGACTGCACTTTGGTTATAAAGGTGATGCTGGTTTAGACAACATTTTCTCTTGTTAGAGGGGAAGACCACCTTCCCAGCAAAGGAAGAGAATCAAAGCGGAGCCTTCCCTGATTAAGCCTGATCTAATGCACCTGGTGAAATTTTGGAAATTCTTAGGTACCTCCTCAGAGTTCTACTCACATTCCTCATGATTAGTAGAAGATTATGGGAAGTTTTTGCATGGATATCACCATCAAGAAAGTAAGCTGGCAGCATGTTTCAATGAGCCGTTGTCGTTCTGATATATAAGAAGCTAACTCATAAAATTATCACTATAGCCATGGGGGCTCATCTTTCTTATTCCAAACAAGTTAGAAATCATAGAATTAGAGAATCATAGAATATCCTGAGCTGGAAGGGACCCACAAGGATCATCAAATCCAACTTGTAGAAAGGAGAGTGTGACAGAAAGACCATGGCAGTGTTTGGAGCTGTCAGAATTTTTGGGGCCGCTTCTTCCCTGGGGCTGTTACTCATTAGGGACTCAACACTGGTCCGTGCTGCTTTTCAGCAGCAAGCAGGTCAAACAGCTGCTCAAATACATTTAGTTGCCTGTGACGTGCCTTCAGTAAAAGGCAGTGAGACAGCAGAGTGTAGTCGTGGTGGAACTAATGAGCTAAAAGTAGAAAGCAGGAGGAGACAACAGCAGGTGGCTTTAGCAGGCGGGAAAAGGAAGGTTTATATTTCCACATGCCGCAGAGGATGATTTTAGCTATCTGGGTAGGTATTCAAGTGGAAATCCTCTCTGCTGCTCACCAGACTCAGCAAGAGCTGAGCAGAGATGCTGCTCTTGGAGCCTGCTTACCTCCCCATATCCATTTCACCAGTCCCGATGGGGTAGGTGTGTGCTGAAGCCCAGAACTGGATACATCGACAGCTGCTCTTGGTTCAACCAGAGACTATAGCAACCCCCTTCCTTGGATTTGCTAAGCTTCCCCATGCAGTGTGCTGCAACAGAAGCAGCGGCTGGGATTTACTTTTTCCTTGAGAAGTTGTAGAAGGGGTGAGTTTCATCTTTGGGACACAGACTTCGACAGAGACAGCCATCATTTGTCACCTGCAGCCTCAGGATGACACGCTGGGCTGGCTCACAGGCTTATGCTGGTGGGGAACACAGCTCCTCCCTTGGCACTGTGAGGTTGGACAAGCTGGGAGGGCAGCGGCAGAAGCCAGATGCTCCTCCTGGGTGAGACAGGGATCACTGTGACACACACCACAGTTGCTGGGGGGTGGTGACTGTAGGTCTGTCCCAGGCAAACAGGAAGCCCATCAGGGTAGGAACCACGAGCTTTCTGCTGTGCTTCCTGGGACATTTTCCCCATGCTCTCTACTCTGTGTGCTTTACAGGACAAGTGGGTAAGGGGTAAGAAATCAGATGTTGCAGAAAAATTCATCCAGACCAATCCCCAAAAGAAAGCAAGCTGTTATAAAAGCTGGAGAGGTTTTTTATGGTGTCCCCGTGATAAGCATAGCTTTCCTGTCCATCAAACATCTTAACGGCTTGATGCTTGTAAGATATCCCTGTTACACCTCTGGAACCACTGTTCTTGTAAGAGTGCATGGACTAAAGGGAGAATCCTGTACTCAAATCACCTTCAAGAAACAAGTGTTTCCAAACTTGTGAAGGTAGCAAGGGCACCTTCAGAGCACTCAACAGCTAGAGCACTCCTGAGGCACTTCTCTACTTCTTCAGCCTTCTGCCAAAAAATTAACAGAGGGTGTGGTTTTATTAATGTAGAAATACATACCTAGCCAAAAAAGTTATCTTAAATGCTTGGTGTGTCAGAGGTTTCGCTTAACTTTGCATACACAGTGGCTGAACTGGGTGCAGAAGCCAAGAGGCAAAACTCTCTCAGCTCGGGAGACAGTGCAGAGGTGGGAAGCCATCAGACCTGCTCTGCTTATTCTCTGCTAACCCAGCCCAGCTCATCCTCAGGGCAACACAGACCATCTGCATGGAGAGACAGAGTGATACTGTCTCAAAGGGGATATTGGTAATTTGGGCTGCTTACTTTAGAGGGTAACACCTGTGACACCTTGGAAGCTTTTTGTTTAAAAATGGTATTCAGTGCTTTTTTCAGGGCAGAGGAGGGAAAAGCAGATGAGTCTCCACAAGTGATTAGTCCAGGCAGTGTGGACTTGGAATGAAGCATTGTCATTTAGAAGGTGACTACACCTTATATAAATAAAAACTGTCTGTTGAGGATGCCCAAACCTCACTAGTTTTGTTTTAAAATGAGAACATAAATAAACACTACACTCTGTTTTGCCATCTTTCCTAGTCTATTGCTTTAGAAACTCAGAAGAAGCTTCAGTTTTCTCCAGGAAACAAGTTGTGGAATGGATACATTCCTGCTCTCATCCTCCTCTTCCCCATCCTTCTCTTCCTCCTGCTTTCTTGTTGTATCACCTCTGTTTCAGCAGACTAACAGTTGTCACAGGAATTTAAGAATCTGCACCTATTCCAAGACAAGGGGAGTTGTCATTAAAATTTCCTTAAAAAACAGCTATTACCAGAAGTTCTGGTCAAGAAAAAAAGATGAAGATGTGTTTTCAAAGATCAGAGGGGTTGGAGCCAGGCTGGAGCAGATTTTGGTCCTATTCAGACAAGCAAAAGCTGGGGTCTTGCCCCTGGTGACACATGGAGTTGCTCCCCCACTCACTTTTGCTGTCTCCTGCCTGGAAGGAGGTGTCCTAATTTCTATGGACTGTCAGTGGGTTTCTGACCACATGATAGGGGAAAGGAGCCTCTGTTTTTCTCCTCGTGCCAAAACGGAGCAATAAGAAGAACTTTTGAGTGACTTATGTCACTAAGGACAGCACACGACCGTTCGTGTATCTCTGTCAATAACTTACTCCTCATCTCTAGCCTTACTGCAGGAGTCTTCTCAGTGGCATCGTCCGAAGGTCTGCCTCCTTCAGATCTCTGGTGCCTATCTCATTAAACAAAACCTTTCTCTGACAGTTACCTTGTTTCCTGATAAGCTCCAAAGCTCCTGTTAAAGCTCTCCATCTCCTCCAAGGTATATTTCTGCATGGGAACCCCTATGTTCTGAGGCAGGTTAGTGCAAAACCATCAGCTCTTCTACTCATTTCTCCATGGAGTTTGGGGTCAGGATCCCTTGCAAAGGGATAGGTCCATGGTTAGAAAACAAAGGTTTTGCTTTTAGATAAGGTTTGGTTTGATCACTTTGCTGCAAACTTCAGCGAAGTTTTCATTTGACTGGTTCCTCCACACTTCCTGCACTGTGGATACTCCAGCCCTATTATCTACTTAATTCTCATTATATTTGCTTACTTACTCCTCTTATGCATTGGAGAGCTCTTGCTCACTTTCTCCTTTCCTACACAGCTCACAATATCTCGGACAGTCAGACAATAGTGGCCACAACAAGAACTGGAAAAAGTGAGAACTGTAAAATGCTCACTTGTGAAAAAATACTTCGAAGATGCTAAAGGAAGAAATAAGCAAGGATCTGCCCACTGTGGGGAGTTCATTTTAAAAAAACAGGCATAGCCTTCTCAGGTCCAGCAACTCCCCAGCTACCTGCCTCTCTGAGTTAATTAAACTGACTCATATTCTTAGTCAAAGAAGACTTGCAACAGTCACAGAGAAAAAGACAAAGATGCAGGCAGATGCTACTTTTGTAACCCATGTTGTGCTGTTCCAAGAGGCCATGAAGATTTCCTCTCTGTGAGCAGCTGGGGATCCACTATTGCCCAGAGAAGTTGTTTCTTTTTGCAGACTGGGAACTCAGGTAGAATGATTTCATTCAAGTTTTCCCAGTGTAAGGTTTTGATACATTCTAGCCAGGTATCAGCCTCCTGGTTTCACTCTCTTGTCTCTCCCCTCAGGATTTCATGTGTGCTGTCTGAACAGGGTTTGACCTGGTTGTGTCACTGCACCAGGGTCTGAGTGAAAACCTCGGCTTTTCTGCTTTTGGAGAAAGCTGAGATGCACACAGGCATGGAGAGCTGGCGGCACCTTGCTCATCTCGAGGTACACGTGGAGGTGCCAAACTATCACCTGGTGTTTTACCTGGACACAGCCCAAAGGGAAGTGCCCAGGTGTGGGGTCCAAGCCCCATTCTGGCTGACCACTGTGCAGGCTTGCCTGGAGCCAGTGCTGTGCTAGAGCATGGCTGTGCCTCGGATGAAGGCTCCACTGAGTCTTGCTCACAGGTGCAACACAGAAATATCTTTCTCAAACTGAAAAGGTTGGAGGCATGGGAAGGCAGGGATTAAGCACAGATGGTAAGGGTCAGAAGCAGATGTAGATTCTCGTTCCCTGTGCTTCCCTCTCAGAGATGGTCACCAGAGATAGGACCCTCCTGAAGAAAAAATGAACTTTTTTATTCATTAATCTCTGGACTCCTCTGGCCATTTAAAAAGAAATAAAAATCTGTAGCACAACTAGCACCTTCTTTCCAAAGGTTTCAAACAACAAGATGGCCACAATTCAAGCTTTCTGTGTGCTTCTGTTCTCCACAGCCCAAACACAATACCAGTTACCTCCAATCCTACCTGCTCAGGCAGCCACTGGAGCAGCTGGGCTTGCAGCACTGTGTGGTTGGTGGATTTGGGAGCTACCCCAGAGCAGGGGATGCAGCTGCTGAGTCTCTGACCGAACACGTTTCTCTCCCCCTTCCCCTGGGACTGGCAGGGCAGAGGATGGGGAATCCCCCAAGGTGCCCCTGACTGGCATTGGTAAGTGCTCAGCTGCAGGAGGTCTTCAAACTTAGAAATCCTCAACCCCCAGTTTTGGCAGCAGAGAAGGGGAAGAATTGTCTTTCCTAAGCCTAGGAGTGGGTAGAGGAGCTCCCAAGTCTTCCCCACAGCAGTCCCCCAGATTTCAAGGTGGGGAAGAGCTGCAGCCCAGGGACCCCTGTTTGACAGTGGGGGTTTGGGGGATTTTGGCAGGGGAGAGTGAGCCTAAACCAACCTTGGGTGATGCTGGTGGGAGGTTTAGACTGTATAATCAGCCTCTGGACTGGGCTGTACAACTGCTTTTTGATTAAACCAGGGATAACCACTGCCCTGAGTGACTCTGATTCCTGTAGTTAAGATCTCAGGTTTCTCTGGCTTTGAAGACCTAAATTAACTGTGTGGTACAATCAAAGATGTGCTAAACTGTAGAAGTTCAAGGCAATATTAAAATGTGAATTCTGTAATATTTTTAAAATGTCTGGGTGTTTGAGCCTGCATTTCCAACTGCTGTGCAGTGTGCAGCTTGCAGGCACTGCATGAGCGATCAGCAAGGAGGGGCCTCCCCACCAGCCCTGGGCTAGGGACATCAGGGGTGGGGTGGGATAAGCATGGACTGAGACATGGGGCTCAACCCCTTCCTCAAACTGAAGAAAGTTGTCTCTTCATCATCTGAATCCACCTGTATTTTTTAGTTTCAGAACTGGACCCTCTGAAAACTCATCTTCACCTGTGACATCTGCTTGGGACCAAATAGAGCAGACCTTAAGGCTACCCCTGTGCACGAGGCCACCCTTACCTGTTCTGCATCTGTCAGTACTAGCTTGGACTTTATAAACTTATTTTTTGATTATATGAAGTTGTTTAATCATCTTTCACAGATCCTCTTTCAAATCTCCCACTATCTTCCAAAACTGGAACCGACCAAATAAAAAAAAAAAACCATTGTAAGAAGAGCATTTATTAACCTCATCTTCATACGTGAAAAACTGAGAGTAAATATTCTCTCCAAGGTTACCCATGCACCCATTCAGTTCTGCTACATTCCCACCACGTCAGGTGACTCAATCCCTGTATGAACTTTCCTTTTCATGGAATATTTTCAGCTATATCAATATTTAGTCCAATTGTTAATTTCCATAAGGTTTTGTCTTTTTATACTTTGAAGATCTATTGTTCTTAACTCCTTTCTGTGAAATTCGCAGATGAGTTGCTACATGGCTTCCTTTCTAGCCTCCAGTAGATAGAAATTAAACACACTGTATACAAAACAGTCTGGAAATCTAGACTTCGATAGAATGTTTAATTTTAAAACAATAAACCCCCCAACGCTTTACATTCCACTCTGCGTGTGAGCCCAGCACCAGATTTTTGGGGTTTTTTGGTGAAGTTTTGCTCTTGCTACCTTTTCTCTCAAGTGCCAGCAGTGGATGTGATGCTTTCAAACACTCCCCAGCAGAGCCAGCTGCATTGGAGGGATATTCAGGGCCACCCTGGCTGCACAGCGACAGCCACGGTTACTTGTGATGCCGTCACTGCTCAAGCAGATTTGGCATCAGCCATTCTAATGATTGCTTATATTTGTTGTAAACATATGAAGGACACTTTGACACATGCAAGAAGCTCGTCTTCAGCTTGGCAAATAACCTTGCCTTACCTGCTCTAGAGAGGAAACAGATCTGCTAGATGTTCCTTTGGACATGGTCCAGCAGGACGAGGCTGACATCTTCTCTGTTCAGATGCCTGCTGATACACAGAGAAGAAAGGCTTTGGAATGTGAAATGCAGGTTAGGACCTGTTATATCTGCTTTTCTTCCCCTCTCTGCCAAAGAGAACAGAGAATTCAGCACACTTTCCTGTGCTCCACACCTTGCAGTGAGGGGCTAAGAGAGCCAGTGAGAGCAAGAGGTGCTGAGCAGCAGCCCCGTACCTGACTAGGGGCAGCAGCTGGGAAAGTCAGTGTTTAGCTAATAGGAAGCTTGACTACCTGTAATTAACCTTCCTCTAAAGTTAATTAATTGCTCTGAAGGAAGAAGAATGTTCATGCCTCTCGGAACTACATAAATAATTGTCAGATTGAAGTTGTATATGATGCACTTAAGATCTTTGGGGCTTGGGGTGGTTGTGGGGGTGAGGATAATTGTTTTGGGGAATTTTTGGGTTTGTTTTTTTGTTTGTGTTTGTGGGGGTTTTTCAGGTTTTTTTAAGAGACCGGTTCCTAAGCATTTACCACACAAAACTGTTAAAGATACAACATAGAAATCCAAATTAGCAGCTTTGTCTGGAAGAGAGGATCATGAACCAGACAGAATTCAGCTGTAAAGTAACCATGGGATTTGGCATCTGGGGTTTTTCAGTGTGAAAGGGATCATCTTTTCGTTCCCTAGATGTTGCTCCTCTCTGCCCAATTGTGCACTGAATCCAGTGGTCTGGAGAAAGGAGAAAACTGACATCTAGATCAAGGAGGAGACAAGAAATAGGAGCACTAGGAAAGCAAGTTAGGCTGTGAAAGGTGAGAAGCAGGAGACAGCTGCTGGCTGGCAAATTCTGTTGCCATCCTATCACAGTTCAGACCACACCAAAATATCCCAGCAGTGCACATGAGAGTCATCAACCAGTTGAATGTTCCCTGGTGAAGGCAGTTTGCGTGTTTATTGTGAGATTAGATACTAGACAATATTTGTAATGATGTGTGTTGTTAGTGTAGGGGAAATCATGTATCATCAACAGTGATTTAGTAATCAATGCTCCGTGGTTCCTCTCTCCTGCGCTGCTGCGGGAGTTAGGTGTCTGCTTCCACAGAACCTGTAAAAGACAGTAGAGTCACTGCAAATTATTAAATCCCAACATTGTATAGGGTATGTTATCAGCTACCTTTAGCCATCCATCATGTTTTCTTTATCTCCATGAGTTTTACGGGATTTCTATCATGAGACAAAAAGGGCCATCTTACAATTATTGAGGTAGTACTGAAAATACACATCTCTCTCATAACCTTGGAGCCACAAACCAAACCGGCAAAAGCCTGGCTACTTATCATGCTGAGAACAGGGGCAAAAATGGAACAGTGAGGAAAACTGGTCTGGGCAAGAGCTGCAAGACCAGACTCCACACAGAACTGATCCACTGTTCTACCCCAGTTAGTTTATATGTGGGCAGTTTATAGATTTTATTTATTTTATTTAAAGCAAATATAAAGGTCTATTCAAGCCCCTGTGATACACCTGAAAGCTACTTGAGGAGCTCTCTCTCTGTACTTTCCTTTGATGTAAATCTTGAAAGACAAAGATATTGAAGCATGGTGGAGCGTTACCTTATGCCTGTGCTGCTTACCACTGCTGCTATAATCCATGTATTATGGGACTGGGTCAACACGAGAAAATTGAGCCTGGAAGTTTTGGCAGATCCTGAATTACTGAACTTGAGATGCTAGGGAGAGAGTGCATCCTTGTCCTAATGCAGTACTGGAAGAAGAACAAGGGTGGAATCACAGATCAGACTGGTGGAACAGTTACAACAATATTGGTTCTTGGTAACCACAATTCTCCATTCTTGAATCCTAATGTATCAGACACCTTCATAGTTGGAAAGTTCTGCCAAAAACAAAAGAAAAAAGAGAAAAAGGGTGGTGGGGGTGGGCAGAGAAATAACTATGTTTTGAGCTTAAAAAATAATCTTACACAGGAAGCACCACTAGCCTTTTGCACAGTGGGAGAATTATTTGCACCATAGCTGCTTGTTAAGAGCTGATTTAGAGAAAGATTTGTAGATCTTTGTTAACAAAGATCTTCTTTAATGTTTTGCCAAAACAATTTAGTTGCTATTTGAACGTGAAAGAGATCTACCATTAGATATCAAAAATGTAGCCTCAGCTGCTACCACAAAGGTTAAAAAATCATTCTGTGTAAGGTGGTCTCTCACTTCCTCAGGAAATTCAGCAACAGACCCGCTGAAGTGTCTTGTAGCCTTTCCAAGGCCATTAGTGTATCTGCCAGTTTTAATGAACATTTCAACTTCTGTATCTAAAGCAGTAGAAGTATTAAGGTTTATTTGTTCCAGTTAAATAACAAGTTACCTCAAACTGAGAAAGTATGATGATGGTATCTTTTGTGCTCTCTGGATGTACTGACCTACTTAGGGAAAACTGTTTTCTACCTGCAACTTGATCAAAGTGTTGTATTTACAAATACAACTGTATGACATAGAGAAAACCATTCCTCTGCTGAACCTAACAGTCCCTACCCGTCCATGCACAGAGGCAGTGCTACCTGAAAGATTTTGTGCAGAAGTAAAATGTCAGCAAAGCAAGAAATTATGTCTACAGGTACTGCAGGTGAGGTAGCTTAAGTGAATTTTGTGTTCTCCTTTTTACTGCTGTTAAAGGGCATAGGCAAGGGCAGTGACTGTGAGAATGAGGTAAATTCATTCACATCATTTGCCTAGCAGAAAAAAAAATTGCTTTTGTAGAAAGCAATAGAAAGTGTTTATCCCAGATTGTTTTTCTTCTCTGGTTATTCACATTAGTTCTAAAGGACTGCAGCAGCTAAGCAGAGTAGACTGATAGTAAAGGGTGGCAGTGGTGTTAAATCTGCCTGAACTGTTGTTACTTTGTGAAGCCCTGCAGCAGAAGGTGCTTTCCCAAAAAGCAGCTCTAGCTGCCTGGGCCTCACCATTACCACATCATGCAGCACCACAGTCAAATGCTTTGCTGAGTACTGCAATACCAAGTCTTAATGTCATTACAGATTTGAAGCATAGTTATATAGGACAAATGACTAAACAACAGTCTGTATAAACTTCATCTCATGTACGTTGTCCTTATACACACACCCCCTCTTGGAAGTTATTCTGGTTTCACATGTAAACCAGTATGTCTCTTAACTGTTGTCATTGGGTGCAAATTTTCCATTACATACACAGTCTCAGACTAGCCTGGGTAGCAGCTGTTGTGAACTTCTTGTGGCCACTTCTTGGAAGCATTTGGGAACACGGCATATTTAAGAGCAAGTGTTATCTTGCATTCTCTAGGCTACACCTAGAATTGAGGCTATACATAAACCTAGAAAAAGGTCAGGTTTGTCTAAAGTCAGTATTTAAATATTCCCCGCAATTCATTCTGAACTTCAGGTTCTTGCATACTAGCACAGAGTAACATCAAGTTTTTTTACTTAGGTTGACATGTTTTTACTTTGTTGCAAAGGTGTAGTATTTGTTCAGAGTTCTTACTGCCCTATCATTCATGTAGGACTAAACAAAGTATAAAAACATCTAGAGAAAAGTATGTATCTGTTTCAGTAGCTGTGATTACAGAAACAGTGTAAAATCATTTTGGCTAATTAATTTCACATACAGAACCTGGAGCTTAAAGAAACAGTGTTCCTAAATCTAGTTACAACAAAGCAGAGCCGAGACACTCATTCTTGGGGAGACAGCAAGCCACAGAAGTTAAAAAAACCCTGCTAACACAGAGATCTCTGCCCAAGTGATCTCAGCTAGAAACCCCCAACCAACAAACCAACCAACCAAAAAAACCCCACCCACAAATGAGGAAACAGCTGCAAATTATCCTTTCCATTTCAGGACTGTCAGCTGTAGAGATGGCCAGCTATGTCCAGCAATTATTCATACATTTCAGACATCTACGAGTATGTCCAGTACAGTAAGAATTACTACTTTCACCTGTTCTTCAAATGGACTGCCTTACATCACTGAACATGAAGCACGAAACACACCACGTAACACAATGCTGCTGCTGCTGGTAACTTTGTATGGACTTGTGCTAAGTAGGATGTTTAGGTCAACATACGGAACTGTTGGAAGCAACGATCTCCAAGCTAAGGATCCCAACACTCCTTCAGCTTTCAGGCAACATATTTGTTGAACTGCTTCCTAGCTGGTGAATACAACCTCTCAAGCCTTGACAATTACAGGCCACAAATAACCATGAACTGTAGTTAAGTAGCCACCTCTCTCTCTCTCTCTTCCTGTTATCCTAATTCCCTGAGCCTGAATGCCTCCCTCACTGCACTGCAGCTACTCCCCGTGCTTTTGCATCTGGCTGCTTCACTGTTTCTGCACACTACTCTCCATAATTTACACAGAATGATCCAGGCTGAAAAAGATATCTAAGATCAAGCCCAACCTTTGACCAATCACCACCTTGGCACTAAGTGCCACATTGGAACACAACACCTCCAGGGATGGTAACTCCACCACTTCCCTGGGCAGGGAGTCCATTCCAACGTTTAACCCTTTCTGTTAAGAGATCCTTCCTAATGCCTGACCTGAACCTCACCTCCCGTGGCACAGCTTGAGGCCACGGTTGTCTTGCTCTATCACTTACTGCCTGGAAGAAGAAACTGACCCCCACCTTTCTACAGCCTCCTTTCAGGCAGTTGTAGAGTGATGCAGTCACTCCTGAGCTTCCCCTTCTCCAGGCTAAACACCCTCAGCTCCCTCAGTCACTCCACATAGGACTTGTGCTCCAGACCCTTTCCCAGCTCCAGTGCCTCAATGTCTTTCTTGAACTGAGGGGCCCAAAACTGGACACAGGATTAAAGGTGTGGCCTCACCAGTGCCCAGTATAGAGGGACAATCACTGTCCTGGTCCTGCTGGCCACACTATCCTTCATCCAAGCCAGGCTGCCATTGGCCTTCTTGGCTACCTGGGATCACCCCGGCTCATGATTAGCCAGCTTGTAGACCAGCACCAGCAGGTCCTTTTCTGCCGGGCAGCTTTTCAGCCACTCTGTCCCCAGCCTGTAGTCCTGTCTGGGGTTGCTGTGACTTGACACTTCACCTTATTCAACCTCAGTCCATCGATCCAGCCTGTCCTGATTCCCCCGCAGAGCTTTCCTACCCTCCAGCAGATCAACACTCCCACTTGCCCTGGTGTCATCTGTGAGCTTGCTAAGGGTGCACTCAATCCCCTCATCCAGATCACTGATAAAGATACGGAATAGGGCTGGCCCCAGTGGTGAGCCCTGGGGAACCTCTTGTGACCAGCCAACAGCTGGATGTGGCACCATTCATCTTCACCCCCTGGGGCCAGATTTCCAGACCCGTTTTTTTCTCAGTGAAGAGTGCACCAGTCCAAACCATGGGCTGCCAGCTCTTCCAGGACAATGCTATGGAAGACAGCATCTATCAAAGGCTTTGCTGAAGTCCAGGTAGACAACATCCATAACCTTTCCCTCTTTCCACTAAGTGGGTCACCAAGTCATAGCAGGAGATCAGGTTGGTGAGGCAGGACCTGCCTATCCTAAGCCCATGCTAACTTGTCTGGATCATCAATAAATACTGGTAAATTAATCAGATTTGAGATTTAACTTCAGTGTTTCAGCTACTCTGCTTTCAATTTTTTTTAAGAGTTTTCCACTGCAATTTATGGATAAAACATCATGGATTCAAAGGTATTGAGCAATAACCAGTAATTCAAAGGTATTGAGCAGAACTTGTTTTGTCACCAATTTCTCCTGGAATATTCTATCAAGCTTTTAAGATAGTTGGATGTGTGCTGGTGTTTCTTTTAACTACTTGTTAATAGTACCTGGCACCAACACTCAGAAATAGCTAATGCAATTACATTTCATGTACTTACCCTCTTAAAATCATGACAAACTCTTTTGGTGGCCTTCCCTGACAATCAGGATGAAATTCTGCTGCAAGGGCTTTGTGGTCCTCTTCCTTCTGCTGTGGCAACATCGACATTAAGCCAGCTACTTGCCAGAAGGCTAAACAAAATCAGTAGCGTTTCTCTCAATCATCTCACCACAACTCCAGCAAGTGACAAGGATGGCACAAGAGACAGCTGGACTACCCACCCTGCTTAGCCATCCCTTATAACCACATTCTGATTCTCAGGGAAGACAAGGCTCCTGACAAGACAGATAAAAGCTGACTTTATGACCCATACTCCAGTATCAAGCATTGTTTAACCAATATTCCAAAGTGACACAAAATGCAGAACGAAAGACAAGAAACCACAGATCAGTGGACTTAACTTTTATTGAGGGGAAAAAAAGGTTTACATGTAGCTGTAAGTTTTTCCATCCATACTTTCAAAAGTTCAAAAAGGACTGGAAACAAAACTTGCTTCATCATTATTTCAATACCAAAAAGTTGGCGATTTCTTCTTTCATGAACAGCAAATTATATAACTAATTGCTATGTTCAATAAATATTATTCCTGCACCAATTAAGGGGAAATATTCAACCAAGTACCACAAAGACCCCAGGAATTTAACAATTTTAATTTCAATTGTTATCCACTGTTTAGCAATCCAGAAACGTTTTTCTATAAAACACAGCCTTAATTTTGAGTGTACAAGGATCTATTCTCCCAGGCAAATACCAAATTTTGCTCTAGCTCAAATAGTCTACTCTCAAAGCAACTACCTGACAAAAAAAAAATTACAAAAAAAAAAATCCTCTGGTTCATGACTAAGCAAATTTATCATTACAGAAAAGGCTCAAAGTCATTACTTGTTTATCAAAGTAATAGGTAAACATTTTAACAGAAAGATTAACAAGTTACTTGGAAATGCAGGTTTATGTTAAAGTATCCGAGTGTGTATACTACATATGACATGCAAGCTTTAAAAATATCAATGCTCTCTTCTGATTAGTCAGGAGTCCAACTGTTTTAAAAACGAAATAGGAATGACTTCCAAAATGTATCAGCACTTTGGGGTTCTCTATTTCATTTTGCTCAAGATGTTCTACTACACAAAAACTACAACAATTACAATATTTAAGAGTATTACAATAAGGAGGGATGGAAAATAGGAATTCTTCAACTGAAAATATGTATATTCTAAATGAACCAAGGACTTGTGAAAGAACTGGAAAGAGGACAAGAAAGGGAAGATGGAAGGGAAAGCAGTAGGGATGCTAAAGATCTGAACTTCGTATTTAAAAATCAAGTCCTCAACTGTAACTCTTCTGATCTTCAGTAGCGCCCTGGAAAAAAAAGATGACACAATTACTAGTTATACAATCATAAACTAACTGTACACATGTTATCTCAGCTTAACAGTGCCCAGCTTTTTTTGCTTTCGCATTCAGAATTTCATTGATCAATTCATTTAACAATGTTTATGTCAGTCAGTGAATAAACAATGTTTATTCACTTGTATTTACTTACTTGGACTATAGGAACGGGATCTTGATCGCGATCGGTATCGACTATAATAAGGTGATGGTGATCGTCTCCTTTAAAGGAAATTAAAAAAGAAACCAAACAACATCCATTATGAAAGAAGCCTTATTCACATCACTTCTACAGAACAGAACCACTTCCTTAGCACTGAAAGACTTGGCCTGCATGAATGATTTCTGCTTTATTTGGCTGTGGCTTATGGTTATTTAACAAATGCTTTTACATTTCTCTATTTGATGTGTTTAAAACTGTAAGATATTCCCAGACAAAGAATTTAATAAACTCTCACTAGCCTTACAAACACAAAGTGCTTTTCCAAATGCCTACAATTCTTGTTGAACAACATTCTCTGAAACCAGATAACTTTCAAAACAGCGAGATGGTTATGAAATGTCAAGCATTAAAAATCCCATCTACAAATAATCCCTTTTTAAACAGCAGTGTGTATCAGCTGTCTCTGATTCTATATACAGCACAGAAAAACGAGTTCCCTTTTTATCTGTCCACTTGATTCCTGGGGTACATGCTCTCTACCTCCTTCACGTAGCAAAATTAACCCCTTGCCCAACTGGAAAACCAAGTTACATAAACACTGAAGATTCTGACTACTTTAATCCCACAAAACCTGAGGGAAGGAGGCTCTAACACATAACAGGCACGTATGCAGAATACTGCTACAAACTGAATAATGTGTTTTGTCATCTAACTTTTCAGTATTCCCTACAAATCCACTGTTCTTACAGAAATAAAATAAAGAGTAGGTACCTGTATCTGTAGTCATATTCTTCATATCTGTCATATCCTCTGTCATACCCCCTATCATAATATGAGTCCCGGCGACGACCTGCTCCACCACCACCACCTCCTCCACTGCTATTAGGGGAAAAGAAAAAACAAAACCAAAAACCCCTTTATATATCTATTCTTCATCTTGATTTAAATTATTAGATAAATAAATTATTTTAAATCTTTTTAAAAGTGCTTTTGTAGTAAATCAGACACTTAAGACTATATCACAAAACAAATCCACAAGCAAAATACTTAAATAAAAACACCCTCAAAAACTCCCAGAAAAATGAGGGATTTGAGTCTAATTCGCATCAAAATCAAATGTAAATGGGCACCTTAGTATTTCAGCAGGCTAAGGATACATTAATTGATCATGCTGAATATTATTTTTTAATAATAGCTCCTTCAACATTTTTATAAATAAAGATATGATAAACCACAGTAGAATTTAAGAGTGTATGTGAATCACAGAACTGTATTCTTTATGTTAGTAACTTCGTGATAAAATACAAACTGGCATGACTCTAAATCTTTTTAGAAGTACCTGGAGTTCTATTTCTTAAACCAGGCTCCAGCATTCATTTAAATCCATTGAACTTACTGTGTTGGCCTGCCCATGTAGATGCCTGGGGTGGGTGTATGTGCTCTCTTGGTGATGGAGTAATCCACTCGAATCCTCCTGCCATCAAGCTCCATTCCATTTGCATGCTCCATCGCCTGCAAGAAGGAGAATGAACAGGGATGTGAAACCTGCAACCTACTAGTAACTATGGAAGGCTATGTACAAACACATTATTTTCCACCAGAAAAACAAGCCCTGAACTTGTCTTGCTCAGACTGGTTACTAGTGCCCCACTGTGGCGAATGGCTCATCTCTTGTCCCCTTGCCTGTCTGCCGGGGGTGTTACAGGGCTGCACTGGGGTGCCGGACTAATGCGACTCTCAATCCCTTCTTAAGGGAGCACAGCCTAACCACTAACACAGCCACTCTCCCTAGACTTCTACCCATCTGAAAGGTAAACTAAAAGTCAAACCAGCTTTTTTTCTGAAAACTGCATCTTTCCTACTGCCGTCTCGGACCCAGAGGGGCCGGGCGGATTCAAAAGCTGTGCAAAACAGTGGCTTCCTGTAGGGTGCATATGGCCGGATTACTGCTCGTCGGCTGCCATTTCATGCTCTCCCAGCCTCCTGCCATCTCCCTTACAAGGACCTACTTCAGCAGAGCTTAGTAAAATGGCGGGTTCAGCCTACATGGATACCTAATTACAACCTTCCTCCCCACTCCCTCTCACAATAGCAGCTCGCTTAAGTGATACACACAAGGGTCTGCGCTCAGACGCCCGTGCCTCCAGACCCGCCCGCAGCCCCTGCACACACTCGCTGGGTGTTCCAGCCCCAGCTTCTCCACTCTGAGAATCAATACAATGGCCTTTCACAAACTCAAACCATCAAAGTAAGTTTTTCAGAGAAGCACAGCGTACTTTTGAGAATTATATTTATGCAAAAGTAACCTAAAACCCCAAACCCCAACAAACCCACAACAGTTAATTTTAACAGCTAATGCCGGACTTGAAAGATTTTAAAAAATTTGCTTTTTGAATTTTAATAGCTTTTATTAGCTGCTACAGGATCTCTGAAATACCAATACACACCACCTACTTCTCAACACCAAGCACAGCACTTAGTCCAATAGACATGATTTCAACTTTTCATGTGTGGAAAAGAGACACTGCTGCAATCTTGAGTTAAAGAACATAACCACACTGCTATTTTTTACCTGCAAAAAACAACACCCAACCTCAAAACGTGAGGTGCCTCTAAGGAGAGAATTCTTTTCTTTTTTTCTTCTTTTTAATAGTGAAACATTTATTCAAAAACCTCAACTCTAATGAGAGCGTTACTGAACTTACATACAAGTCATAAAGGAGATACAGAAACCTGACATCCACATGATGTAAGTGCTGTGCCCAAACTGGAAGTGACTGATGATCACTAATGTATTTATCAAGAGTGAGCTCGTATTTTAATAATGCTGTTTGTGTCCATACTATACCGCCACCTAGTGATTTGTGTTCCCGTACAAAACGAACTATAGCCAACTGCTAGGCACAGCAAAGAGCATTCCAAGTCTTTCAACGTACACTCAGGTATATTTTGTGACTAAAGTATGCTCCTCAGCTTTAGTTTCCTAGCCTTAACAGCTTTTTTTTAAAGTCCTGTTCCACAGTGATGACCTAAATTAAAATAAATCTGCGCATGCATCCTAGGAAAGTACACATGCACAAACCTAAAAATGAAGACTGCAAATATCTGGCTGAAAAATTAACTTTATGATGAAAAGCATCTTTCTGGAAACGCATCAAGTTAACCTGTAAGATATTTTCTGCTTCACAGCATTTTTAAGTCCAGCCAACAACTTGCAGAATAGTAAACTCAGCTGACAAGAAACCACCTCAAATCTAGAACATCTGGCTTATTTAGTTAAGCCAACAAACACCTCTTTAAGAGGAAGAGTTCTTTGACAGAGGGAGCAGTACAGAGAAGAGCAACATACCAGAAAGAGAAATGAAGAATTAATTTTGAGAGTTGACTGTTTGTTTTAGAAATACCAGGAAATGTGTTACATTTCAGTGGATAAAGATTAGTTCATGGTTAGCAGACTGCGTGGAACTCCCAACACCCTGGTCATAACATCTAATGCCTTACCCAGTATCAAAACATTAATTTTCTTATAGTTCAGCAGCTGCCAGCAATAACTGCCAACTAAAAAATTTAGAACAAATAAAACCTTTAACAGATATACAAAAAATAATAAAGCCTCTTATAGTTCTGACTGCACCCCTGAAATGCAGAAAAGATAAAACCATCAATAATTAATTGTATGGATCACTCACATTCAGCAATTAGCAACTGGAAATTCCTTCTTAAGATGCTTCCAGATTCCCTGCACCACTCTTAAATGTGCACATCTCAGGTCTTTGAAGTAAAGTATTTAAGTTGACATTATTAGGTAAGGACTGCTGCAAGATGACCAAAAGCCCTCTCTGAAAACCTGTGTTCACATAACTGATACAACGAGAAAAAAAAATCAAATAATATTGGCGTTTAAGACACATAGTGCCCATTTATGAGTCTTTAACTGTCAACAATCTATTTTTATTAGAACTTGGATTCTTTTCCAAATATCTGAAAGTTGTTAAAAGACTTGTATAGCTTTTGCAAGAGGACAGCAAGCAAGAAAACAGCATTCCTATCACATATAAAATTAATTCTGGTAGCAAATTCCATGGAAAAATTGATTTTTGTAGGCTAGAATACACATCTATATGTTTTTCAGTCAGAAAATAGAATTAGGATTGGGAATGGCACAGGTTCAATCCTGGATCACATTTTTAAAGTTTCAGAGTTTTAAACCTTCAGCAGTCTATCCATAATAACAAAACTTATTATCTATAAGGTGTCAGTTTGATGAAAGGAGCAGTTCCCGAACTACAGTATCATCTCCAAAAAAGGAGATGGCTCAAAAAAGTCAGAAAGCATTAAATTTAACAAAGACTTCAATTTCATTCGATGTTTAATACAGTATGTGATGTTTTCCACATGTATGAGCAGTTAGGTAGAGTAAAACAAGTTTGGAAACACAACTTTTAATTAAATGCACAAACTTACATGCGTGGCTGGTATTAGTTAAGCAATCAAGAACTCACAGAAAAAAAATCAGAAGACTTTCAGTCTGGATAACTAGTTCAAGAACTTGACATCAATACGAAGTTAGCAACATACAGACTGAATACATTTAAATAGTCAAACATGAGAAGTTTATATTGTGACTTATACTGAAAATGTGTTTTCAAGATTTAAAAATAACTACACAAGGTACTGTCTCTTTTTTCTTCCCTCACTGTAGTTTTGGGGGTTTCTTGTTTTTTACTGGAAGTTCTTCCCTACTGCATTTAATGCCACTGATAAAAGCATCATCTCCACTCTATCACAGGTGCAGCAAGGGATGAAAGACACAATGGATTAGACTGCCCCCTCCAGTATATCGATTACTCATTCAGTTCCAGATTTACTGAGAACAACCAAAAGAAAATTCTGCAGGGGAAAAAAAAAAAGGTCTGATGGAATTAATAAAGCAATTAAGAAACTCATCTTTTTACACTTGCTGCAGTCTGCCAAGTTCAATTCAAGTGTCCATTTCACTTTTGAACAACTCAATTTACATTCTCTAGTTTTGAGATTTTTTTAAAAAAAGACAATATTGTCAATGATAACTTTTAAACATATACAATTATGAGCTTAAGCATTGATAGATTCAATGTATTATCTTTAAAGCATACTTAAGAGCTTCAGAGTCAAGAAATACAGGATTTTAGAGAACCAGAATGAAGAACTGGATGTTTCTGCAAGTATTAGCAATTTCATGGTATTTCAGAGTCTCCAGAAAACTGTAACTTGTAATTCCAAACATTTGAGACCTTCCAGTGCTCTTTTCTGGTATATCAAAGGTTGTTTTTGATACCATGAACAATACTTAAACCATTTCTTCAACAAGCCACGGGAGTTTTGTTCAATAATGTTGGTTCTAAGCTTGCACCACAGATTGTATGTTTTTCTAATTGAACTGATAAACTCCATTATTATCTAGTTTTTGGCAACTGAATAATGTTAATGGTTTGTGGTGATTGTTAATGAACAGTACTTCAGAAAATGGTCCTGGAAAGATGGTCAAAACTCTTTGAAGAACATCCAACTAGCATTAGAAAATTCCATATTGCCAACAGCTGCTGTAGCTAACGCTTCTTAAGATGAGCTCCTCCTACAGACATTCACAGTAGCCTCAGTTTAAACAACCAACACTTCACGGTCTGAGCTACTGAAAAGCTGGCTTAGCAGCATATGAAATGCCTGGTAACTGTAGTAAGAACCACGTCCCTAGAACAGCCAGCACTTTTCACTCATGATCTTCTCAACTTACTGTTAACTTCTGACACAATCAGTTCCTCCCCCATCAACTTAATTGTTTTCTCATCCTAGTACATAGAAGTTTGTGATCCTCTTAAACACAGGAAGAAAATCCTTATGTGATGGGCAGATGAATAGCCTCTATAACTTAGTGAAAATATTGCAAAACAACATTACAACACTGGCTCCATGCCAGTGTTGCCAATACTGCGAACTATGCAAGAGATTGTGAGAAACATGTCTTTAAAAGATGTTTACAGATATTGCCCTTTGCATGTTGCACATGTAGTTCTGAGGACTTGGAAAACGGTGGCCAAGACAAGACACTGCACTACCCAAAGCAAAAAAGCAATACCAAATATTTTTTAAAAAACCAACAATTCTTTGAAATAAAACAACTTCACAAAAAATGAAACCCACTAGACCTATTCTAAAAACAGGTAGGTAATAACAGAAGCTTTTCAGACAAGTTTGAACAAGCTCACACACAAGAACATTGGCACAGCAAAACCTCAGGTTTCTAGACAACCATTACATTCATCAGATGTTTCCTAGACATCCATCAGTCCTTGGCACTTACTGTCTGCTATCACACTTTGAACTAAAGACAGTGTCCACAAGCATCTTCAATATGGGTCAAAATCTATGATTCTTGTCAAGTGTTATTTTGCAAACACTATACCACTGCAATAAGACATCTAATGGAAACTTCCTGTCTGATCATAAAGTTTCATCTTAACTTCAGCAGAGTTTCAAACAGAATAGAACACATTCTACAAGTAATCTCCTGGATTGGACACATGCTTTGAAAACTTCTCAGTCCTGTAAAGTGGAATATCTGAAGCTACTGCGATGCTTTGACAGCTTCTCTGTCTAGTATTATCAAAAGCTAAGCCTGTCTTCCTCTTTATAACCAAGGTGATCATGAACAGCTAACAACAAGGCTGCTACAGTGTCATAATCTGAATTTTTGAAACAGTTTAAGTAAAATAAAACTGCCCCTTCAGTGTTTTTAGGACACTGAGACCTATCACCTTTAAGAAATGTTATTCTACATGGTCTTTGGAGTTCCAACACATCGAGCTACTTGACAACTCAAAATGTCTTTACCACTATACAGACACTGTACCACCTGGTTTCAGAATCATGACCCACTGCAACATTTTAACTAGTGCAATAACTGATCCAGTTTGTAAAAGTGGTAACAAGGATGACAAAGATCCTGAGAGATTTCAGCTACAAGAGAATCCATGCACAACTGACACTGATCAATCTTTAAGTTATGAAAGTTTAAACATAACTACTCACAATTAATTTGATGTAAAATTTTAGTATTACCTGTATTTCAGAGCATGTCTGCTGACAAGCTTCCCTGTGCTAGCCCTCCTGAAGGGCAATAGTGAAGACTATGGAAAATCCTCATTTTTCTGTAGAGTTCTACTCTCATTTAATTCACCGATCTTTAAAAGGGTTTGAATTTAGTTCAACATTTCATCTCTTTATTTAGATGTTTAGGATGCTGAGGGTTTGGGATTTTGGTTATTTGTTTTGGTTGAAGTTTTTAAAATTATTATTATTATTAAGAGGAAAGTTAGTTACTCAGAACAGAAGTAATTCATGTGTCATTGCTTTTATGCATACTCAACTTTTCAAACTATCTTCCAAACAGACACTTGCTTCATTTCCTTCAGGATTCTCCTACAGGACCTGTCACAAAATTTCACACCTACAGCTATATATATATATCTCTCTCTATATATATCTCCCTATATTTATACATCTCCCCTTTTTCTACACCAGCTGCCACGTATTGCCATCTTCAAATGTGTCCTCAAGGCCCATGAAGTAAGTCAAACAAACAAGTTTCTCTTCTGTCCTTCTCGCCAAAGTATTTCAGTTATTTAAGTTCCAGGTGTTGGGAGCGTTTGCATCCTTTCCTCTTCAGGC